>AWOL01S0031295.1:33497-47772 GCA_000715115.1 Nicotiana otophora
CGGGCGATTTTTGAGTTAATTTCGGATTTTATTGGAAAAATTAGTATTTCCTTATGGAATTAATTACAATAATTGGTATTGACTGAATCAAATAAATTATGTCTAGATACGAGGCTTTCGGAGATCAATTCGTGTGGCAAGAGCATAGCGGAATAAAGAATTATACGGGTTGAGGTAAGTAACACTTCTAAACTTGGTTCTGAGGGTATGAATCCCCGAATTTGGTATGATATGAATTGTTTGGAGGTGACACACATGATAGGTGACGAACATGTAGACGTTCACCACAGAAAGTGTGTCTTGAATAAATCCTATAAATTAGTAAAATTAAAAAATCATGTTATTATCTGAACATGTGGCACGTGGTAGAGGAATTAAGCTGAGGCTAGTAATAAAGATCATGCTTAGGCTATGTGTCAATATTTTTGGGAACCATGGGGTCGTATTGTTGTTGAATTAATTGTTTAAAAATATATATTTCACACTCAATAATAATTGTCCATTGTGAGGATATTTATGGGATTGAGCTGCGCAACGCAGCAGGCCATAATGGCTTTATACCTCATTATTATATGGATCGGGGTTGCTCGCCAGCAGCAGGCCCAATAGAATTTACTATTTTATGGATCGGGGTTGCCCGTCTGCAGCAGGACTTATAGGCTTTATTATAATACGGAACGGGATTTCCCGCCTGCAGTAGGCCATATTGGCTTTGTATTATCCTTGGGCTGAAGGAGCCCCTCCGGAGTCTGTACACACCCTAGTGAGCGTAGATGATCATCGATATTCGGGATGGACTTCCCAGGGCATGGACTTGCCTTACTTACTGCTTATATATATATATATTTGGGATGGATTTTCCAAGGGCATGGACTATCCTTACTTATTTGTATTGTAAAGAGTTTATCTGGACATGGATCTTCTTCGTATCATTTATATTTGGGAATAAATTATCCCAGGGCTGGATTGGCCTTATACGGTACTGAGTGACTGACTGTTAGTCGATGTGTATTTATATACGGGTTGGAACACCCCTAGGCGGGATTGTCCATAAACAGTACCGAGTGACCGGATAATTTGTGACCAGTATTTACATGAGGTCTTTCTACTGATACGTCATATTCTACATATCATGCAGTATTGATCTATTTCACTTTTACTGAGTTTAACTATTAAATCTGAAAGCATGTCTACATTTTGTACCATTATTTATACTGGACTGTACCAGTGGAACTCATCATTGCTTTCAGCCCAGAGGTTAGTCTTGTTACTTATTGAGTTAGTTGTACTCATACTACATTCTGCACCTCGTGTGCAGATCCAAGTGCTTTCGGATACGGAGATTGTTAGATTTCAGAGTACAATCAGTTGGAGACTATCAAGATAGTTGTTTGTCGTCGGCTGACTTTGTCTCTCTTTCCTTCAGTTATTGTACTATTCTATACTTTCAGACAGTGGTTTTTATCAGTCAGACATTGTATTCATATTAGATGCCCACGTACTCAATGACACCGGATTTTGGGACTGTTATATTTGAAATTTTGAGATTTCATCCGCTGAATTTAATTATTTTGTTTTCAAATTAAACGATATGGTGTTTTATTGAGACTTTCGGCTTACCTAGTATTGGTATAGGCGCCATCATAACATGTGAGAGTTTTGGGTCGTGACAAGTTGGTATCAGAGCTTTAGGTGACATAGGTCTCACGAGTCATGAGCAAGTTTAGTAGAGTCTTGCGGATCGGTATGGAGACATCTGTACTTATCTTTGAGAGGTTGCTGAACCCTTAGGAAAATTTCACTTTCTTGTATTCTATCGTGCAGCATTGATTCAGCTTGAAATATAACTCTTTGAATTCCTTCCACACATTCATATGCGCACATGAGCGCTCGGTATCAGATGTGCATCGGCGACTTGTGATTCTATGAACGAGATTCAAGGTATGTATTTTGTCTTTTGGTGATGGGCCAGTATGGAGGACTTGAGGCCAGGTTTAGACCGCAGCTTAGGCTCGATAACTTCAGTTGTAATCTGTACATTTGGACTCATATGTCCGGTAATGTCCCTACGAGTGGAATTTATGGCTCGATGATTGGTGGAATGGCATTGTGATGAGTATGATGTGACTGCGGGATTTGTTAAGATGATTTGAATGTGACGAGAAGTGTTTTCTTGAAATGTAAAGGAAGGCCATTGGGTGCATTATTTTTGTTCTGATGTGACGTACAATCTCGAGTGTGAATGTTTTGAAAAATCCTTTACGCTGCTAAATTTTGGGGCAAATTAATTCTCGTGTCTAGTTAATGACTTTGGACTCAGAAAGATTAAGTGATTTCATAGTAATTATGGTTGTGAAAGGGTATAACAAGATGCCAATTTGAGACTAAGTAGGTGGGTTATCTCCTACGGAGTAATCTATGCAGGTGTGTTCCTTATGATGTAAATAGAGAGTTTCTTTTCTGCCAGTGGGGCGTATGTGTTTAGACTTGAATTTGAATCTGGTTGAGAAAGTTGACTTGAGTGTTAAGAGAATGAATGCGAGATTAGCGGATGATTGGGGTATTTTATGGTTGGTGTGTCTTGAGCTTGAGAAGAATTTTCGTTAAACTGACTGCGGTATTAAGGCATTCTTGATGATTTGAACCGGATATTTTCCACTAGTGTGGGAAACGTGTTGTATATTGTGATTTCCTCCTGGAAAGAAGTAAGGTAGGGTTTCTAACTAACCGGGTATGTAATTTGCTAGCGACTCAGAGTTGATAATAGGATTCTTGTACTTGTCAGATGGCATAATAGATGTAGTGTGTTGTGCGGGATTAGGATTTACATGTACAAGGTGACAGTTCAGTCTTGAAGAGAAGGTAACGAATGTTGGACAGCATGGCCAACTTTCGATAATTCGATGAATGTTATAACTGCTCGGTAATTCCTGAGAAGGGTGCACATTTCAGAAGGCACATTGTGTTTTGACTTACGGATGTTCATCGATATTGTTGTACTAACCTGGTTGATAGACTGCTGATATTCAAATTATTTCTATGTGGCACGAAAGAATTATGAAAGTATTCCTCATAGGAAAATCGTAAATGGAAGACGTGTTAGTCATTCTAGTGCTGGAGTTGGGCCAGTTACGGTAATTCATGTGTTTGATGAATTTAGAGACTGGAAGTTCTCAGAAGTATATTATTTCAGCTCGCGGCCTGTTTGAGGTGAGTATTTTATTTTAGCTTAGTGGAAGATGTGTTAGTCATTCTAGTGCTGGAGTTGGGTCAGTTACAGTAATTATTTGTGATAGCTGCGCGCTATAAGTGTACATATATGTGAGGTTTGAGCCAATGTGCGGGCATCAGGGCAAGTACTCATACTCGAAAGAATGCTTAGGCTATGATATGCCTAGAGTTGACTGTTAAGCGTAAAGTTATAATGTTTCTCGTGTTCGTACCTTTGTTGAGAACTATCTGGGCTACATTTGAGGTTACAAAGAGCTTAATTCCCCTGAATAAACGGGGTAGTTACTATTTTTGCATTAACTTGCCAATTTGAAGTGTGACAGCAGACTTTGCACATGCTTACGCTATGGCGTGTTATTTATACCAGTCCAGGAGCATGTGAATCTTATTTCATTTATCATATACATGTGTACTTATTTGATTACTCCTCTATGATATACTTGGAGTGGAGGCCTGTGACCATGCCAGGCGGATTATGTTATTGGCATGTGAGTTGTCCGTGCGAATCCATATACTGATATTATTGGCACATGAGTTATCCGTGCGGGTCCAGATATTGATACTAAAGCACGCGAGTTGTCGGTGCGAGTGATGTTAATGTGAGCTCTAGAAGCTCTGGTTACTGTTATTAAATTTGTATGTCTTGGTTATACTATATATAAGGAGCTTATAGCATTGCAGTTGTGGTGGTGCTTGTTGAACTCACAATACGGTTCTATTCTTTGAGACATTTTCCATATTTGGGTACACAGATTGCGCAGTTGTGGCCTGAGTTATATTGGTGTGGCATGTCAATAGGATAGTTGTGTTTAATAATATAAGGTCATTGGACCACGACATACATACATACGTACATGCGTACATGCATACATGCATAATACGTACATACGTATATGTGGCCTGAGTTATATTGGTGTGGCATGTCAATAGGATAGTTGTGTTTAATAATATAAGGTCATTGGACCTAGAACGGATACTATCATGTTTGATTTCGGTATAGTGGGAGGATAATATTGAAAGCCGGCTTAGGAGAGGATTATGGTACTGGTTGGGGCGAGAGAGCTCCATGGATAGTTGATCTCATGAGTGGTTATGAGTTTTTGATTGTTTCTTTCATCATTTGCAATGTACGAAGGTTTTGGAATGAGGTTCTGTTGAATGCGGCGTTTTATACTAGTACTTGGTTAGTTTTGAGTAGTTACTGTGATAAGAAATGGTGCTACGAGTATGCGAATTATGCAGTATGTTATGTTGTTATATATGAGATTATGGTTATGGCTGGATACAACTTGTTCAGGCTTATACAGTGTGTAGATGTGAGATTCGGGTCTTGAAAAGAATTCTGGATGTTAGAAATTTGGCTCCAAGGTTTTTGGGATAAGGTTAAATTAAGGATTTTTTCAGTCGTATTATGTTGTCAGGCCTATGTGGAATAAGGTGATGTGGGATCACCCCTGGGTACTTGCGTGGTAAGATGTAATAGTGATGTGGTGGCTTGGAAACAACTCCTGACACATTCGAGGACGAACGTATGTTTAAGTGGGGGGAGAATGCAACGACTCGACCGGTCCTTTTGAGTATTATAACCCCATTCCCCAATTTACTACTCAATTTATGTCTTACAATTGATTTATGACATATCGGGTTAGTTGGTTCGGGTCCGGAAGGATTTCGGAGTGAAATGAGACACTTAGTCTCATAATTTAAAACTTAAGTTGGAAAAGTTGAACGGATATTGACTTATGTGTAAACGACCTCAGAATTTAAGTCTGATGATTCCAATAGCTCTGTATGGTGATTTGGGACTTAGGAGCGTATCCGGAAAATTATTTCGATGTTCGTAGTGGAATTAGGCTTGAAATGCCGAAAGTTGCATTCTTGGAAAGTTTGATCGGGGGGTTGACTTTTTGATATCGGGGTCGGAATCCGATTCTGAAAATTGGAATACCCCCGTTATGTCATTTATGACTTGTGTGCAAACTTTGAGGTCAATCGGACTTGATTCGATAGGTTTCGGCATCGAATGTAGAAGTTGGAAATTTCATAATAGACTAAAGTTTCAAGTGAGTTCGCACAAGACCTAACTTTAAATGATCATAACTCTCATGATACAAAGTGTTATAAGGTTTATTACCTATAAATGAAACATCTTTGAGTCTAGTTTCTAATGCTACAAACCGTTTGCCATTTGGACATTCCTACAAGAAGTTATGACCAAATTACCAAAAGCTGGAAAAATGCTATTATGCGGCAAATTGTGCGACCCCAAATCAATTATGCGAGCCGCAAAATAGGTTTGCGACCCGTAGAATGGTCGCCGATATGCCCAGCACACACCACTTCTGGGCATCAATTTTGCGATCCATTGTGCGACCCGCATACCTATTTGGCGGTGCATTGTGCGATCGCCTACCTGTTTTCGGAGGGGTAATTTTTCTATTTTCATAACCCGAACCCATTTTGATAAATAGGTTTTGGGGCTTATTTTGGGGCAATTATATGATGATTTTAGAGAGAAGTGATAGTGTTCTAGAAAGAGGAAGTAGATGAAGTTTCTTGTTCATCAAATTCTTGTCTAAGCCTTGAAATCCAACAAGAAATCCCTCAAGTTCTTCATCAAAGAGGTAAGGTTCTAACCCATAATCTTTAATTTCAAGTTTGGGTAATGATGAGTGATTAAGAGTATGATTCTTGGGTGTAAGAGTATTATTTATACGTATCAATAAGGTTTATAGAAAGAGTGTTGAGTTCAAATGGGTAAAGATTGGGTTGAAAATGGTAGAAATCTTAAAAGACTTTAATTGAAGATTTGAAGGTCGAGTTGATGTCGGAATTTGGTGAAATTTGTGTGGTTGGACTCGTGGTTGGATGAGCGTTCATAATTTGTAACTTTTGTCGGGTTTCAAGATGGGGGGCCTACAGGCAACTTTTGAGTTAATTTTGGATTTTATTGGAAAACTTGGTATTTCCTTATAGAATTAATTACAATAATTGGTACTGACTGAATCAAATTAATTGTGGCTAGATACGAGACTTTCGGAGATCAATTCTCATGGCAAGGGCATAGCAGAATAAAGAATTACACGGGTTGAAGTAAGTAACACTTCTAAACTTGGTTATGAGGTTATGAATCACCGAATTTGGTATGAAATGAATTGTTTGGAGGTGACACACACGATAGGTGACGCACATGTAGACGTTCACCACAGAAAGTATGTCTTGAATAAATCCTGTAAAGTAGTAAAATTAAAGAATCGTGTTATTATCTGAACATGTGGCACGTGATAGAGGAATTAAGCTGAGGCTAGTAATAAAGATCATGTTTAGGCTATATGCCAATATTTTTGGGACCCATGGGGTCGTGTTGTTGTTGAATTAATTGTTTAATAATATATATTTCACACTCAATAATAATTGTCCATTGTGAGGATATTTATGGGATTGAGCTGCGCAACGCAGCAGGCCATAATGGCTTTATACCTCATTATTATATGGATCGGGGCTACCCGCCAGTAGCA
Source organism: Nicotiana otophora (assembly GCA_000715115.1). Taxonomy (NCBI): domain Eukaryota; kingdom Viridiplantae; phylum Streptophyta; class Magnoliopsida; order Solanales; family Solanaceae; genus Nicotiana; species Nicotiana otophora. The sequence goes on from AWOL01S0031295.1 coordinate 40,247, forward strand.
GGCCTTATAGGCTTTACTATTTTATGGATCGGGGCTGCCCGCCTAAAGCAGGCCTTATAGGCTTTGTTATTATACGCATCGGGACTGCCCGCCTGCAGTAGGCCATATTGGCTTTGAATTATGCTTGGGCTGAAGGAGCCCCTCCGGAGTCTGTACACACCCCAGTGAGCGTAGATGATTATCGATATTCGAGATGGACTTCCCAGGGCATGGACTTGCCTTACTTACTTCTTATATATATATATATATATATATATATATATATATATATTTGTGATGGATTTTCCCAGGACATGGACTTGCCTTACTTATTTGTATTGTAAAGAGTTTATCTGGACATGGATCTTGTTCGTATCAATTATATTTGGGGATAAATTATCCTAGGGCTGGATTGACCTTATACTGTACTAGGTGATTGATTGTCAGTCGATGTGTATTTATATACGGGTTGGAATACCCCTGGGCTGGATTGGCGATAAACTGTATCGAGTGACCGGATAATTTGTGATTGGTATTTACATGAGGTCTTTCTACTGAGACGTCATATTCTTGTACTGAGTTTAACTACTAAAATCTAAAAGCATGTCTACGTTTTGTACCATTATTTATACTTGACTGTACCTGTGGAGCTCATCATTGCTTTCAGTCCAGAGGTTAGTCTTATTACTTATTGAGTTAGTTGTACTCATACTACACTCTGCACCTCGTATGCAGATCCAGGTGCTTTTAGACACGGAGATTGTTAGATTTCAAAGTACTATTAGTTGGAGAATATCAAGGTAGTTGTTTGGCGTCCGCTGACCTTGTCTCTCTTTCCTTTAGTTATTGTATTGTTCTATACTTTCAGACAATGGTTCTTATCAGTCAAACATTGTATTCATATTAGATGCTCATGTACTCAGTGACACCGGGTTTTGGGACTGTTATATTTGAAATTTTGAGATTTCTTCCACTGAATTTAATTATTTTGTTTTCAAATTAAAAGATATGGTATTTTATTGAGATTTTCGGCTTTCCTAGTATTGATATAGGTGTCATCACGACAGGTGAGATTTTTGGGTCGTGACAAGTTGGTATCAGAGCTTTAGGTGACATAGGTCTCACGAGTCATGAGCAAGTTTAGTAGAGTCTTGCGGATCGGTACGGAGACGTCTGTACTTATCTTCGAGAGGATGCCGAACCCTTAGGAAAATTTCACTTTCTTGTATTCTATCGTGCAGAATTGATTCAGCTTGAAACATAACTCTTTGAATTCCTTCCACGCATTCATATGCGTACATGAGCGCTCGGTATCAGATGTGCATCGCCGGCTTGTGATTCTATGAACGAGGTTCAAGATGTGTATTCTGTCTTTTGGTCATGGGCCAGTCTGGAGGACTTGAGGCCAGGTTTAAACCGCAGTTTAGGCTCGATAGCTTCAGTTGTAATATGTACATTTGGACTCATATGTCCGGTAATGTCCCTACGAGTGGAATTTGTGGCTCGATGATCAGTGGAATGGCATTGTGATGAGTATGATATGACTACGGGATTTGTTAAGATGATTTGAATGTGATGAGAAGTGTTTCCTTGAAATGTAAAGGAAGGCCATTGGGTGCTTTATTTTCATTTTGATGTGACGTACAATCTCGAGTGTGAATATTTTGAAAGATCCTTTACGCTGTTAAATTTTGGGGCAAATTAATTCTCGTGTCTGGTTAATGACTTTGGACTCAGAAAGATTAAGTGATTTCATAGTAATTATGGTTGTGAAAGGGTATAACAAGATGCCAATTTGAGACTAAGTAGGTGGGTTATCTCCTACGGAGTAATTTATGCAGGTGTGTTCCTTATGAAGTGAATAGAGAGTTTCTTTTCTGCCAGCGGGGCGTATGTGTTGAGACTTGAATTTGAATCTGGTTGAGAAAGTTGACTTGAGTGTTAAGAGAATGAATGCGAGATTAGCGGATGATTGGGGTATTTTATGGTTGGTGTGTCTTGAGCTTGAGAAGAATTTTCGTTGAACTGACTGCGGTATTAAGGCAGTAATAAAGTATGGTTATTGTGAGTTATAAAATATTTTAATCTATAGCTTTGAGCCAAATGGGGGAGCCTTCTATTGACAATTCAATTCATGGTTATATGTCAAATTTGTTTGTTTTGGTCTGAAGTATACTTGGGAATCGGTGATGACTTGCAGAGGTGGAGTTCGAGAATGACTCAAGTAAGGAAATTTCTAGATACGAGTTATATTGCGCTTTATGAGTATACAAAATTGTGGGATGAGTGAGTTGTTATTTGTGAATCATGTAGTGCGCACGGAGTATGAATTTGATAGGTGGTATTAAAGTAGAGTTACTCCTTTGAGTGTTGTTGTGCTAATGGGGCACGTGCCTTTTGGCCCATTCGGGCAGTGTAATGTGGATTTGAACAAAGGGGGTGACTCTCGAGAAAATTCTAATATATTCAAGATTAATATGTAACAATTGAGAATTTTTGGCGGATTTATTTATGGCTAAAATCTGAGATTTAAGTTGGATGGTGTCGAGACTTGTGGCATTTTTGTATATCATTATGGATTTTATATTTCGATATCAGGAAGGTGAATAGAATGGCCTTAGACTTAAATAAGGCATTTTCGGAGTGTGTTTCGGTTGTGGTATTTATAGGGGTAATTATGATGTGGTGAGACTCTACAGATGTTTTGGTGGCAATATTCTTGGGTTTTGGTGACCTACGTGGTTTGGTTGAGTTAGAGGAATTTAGTGCTAACAGCTTGGTTATGTGCAGATGGATTTTAAAGTGTTCTTGATGGTTTGAACTGGATATTTTCTACTGGTGTGGGAAACGTGTTGTGTATTGTGATTTCCTCCTGGAAAGAAGCAAGAGGAGGGTTTCTAACTAACCAGGTATGTAATTTGATGGTGACTCAGAGTTGATAATGGGATTCTTGTGCTTGTCAGATGGCATAATAGATGTGGTGTGTTGTACGGGATTAGGATTTACATGTACAAGGTGACAGTTCAGTCTTGAAGAGAAGGTAACGAATGTTGGATAGCATGGTCAGTTTCTGATAATTCGATGAATTTTATAACTTCTCGGTAATTCCTGAGAAGGGTGCGCATTTTAGAAGGCACATTGTGTTTTGACTTACGGATGTTCATCGATATTGCAGTACACACTTCGTTGATAGACTGCTAATATTCAAATTATTTCTATGTGGCACGAAAGAATTATGAAAGTATTCCTCATGGGAAGATCGTGAATGGAAGACGTGTTAGTCATTCTAGTGCTGGAGTTGGGTCAGTTACGGTGATTCCTGTGTTTGATGAATTTGGAGATTAGGAGTTCTCAGAAGTATATTATTTCAGGATGCGACCTATTTGAGGTGAGTATTTTATTTTAGCTCAGTGGAGACACTAGTTGCGTTAATTATTTGTGATAGCTACGCGCTATAAGTGTGCATATATGTGAGGTTTGAGCCAATGTGCGAGCATCAGGGCAAGTACTCATACTCGAAAGAATGCTTAGGCTATGATATGCCTAGAGTTGACTGTTAAGCGTAAAGTTATAACGTTTCTCGTGTTCGTACCTTTGTTGAGAACTATCTGGGCTACATTTGAGGTTACAAAGAGGTTAATTTCCCCTGAATAAATGGGGTAGTTACTATTTTTGCGTTAACTTGCCAATTTGAAGTGTGACAGCAAACTTTGCACATGCTTACGCTATGGCGTGTTATTTATACCAGTCCAGGAGCATATGAATCTTATTTCATTTATCATATACATGTGTACTTATTTGATTGCTCCTCTATGATATGCTTGGATTGGAGGCCTGTGACCATGCCAGGCGGATTATGTTATTGACACGTGAGTTGTCCGAGTGGATCCATATACTGATATTATTGGCACGTGCGTTGTCCGTGCGGGTCCAGATATTGATACTATAGCACGTATGTTGTCCGTGCGAGTGATGTTAATGTGAGCTCTAGAAGAGTTGGTTACTGTTATTAAATTTGTGTGTCTTGGTTCTACTATATATAACGAGCTTATAGCATTGCAGTTGTGGTGGTGCTTGCTGCACTCACAATACGGTTCTCTTATTTGCGACATTTTTCATATTTGGGTACACAGATTGCGCAGTTGTGGCCTGAGTTATATTGGTGTGGCATGTCAATAGGATAGTTGTGTTTAATAATATAAGGTCATTGGACCTAGAACGGATACTATCATGTTTGATTCCAGTATAGAGGGAGGATGATATTGCAAGCTGGCTTAGGAGAGGATTATGGCCCTGATTGGGGCGAGAGAGCTCCATGGCTAGTTGATCTCATGAGTGATTATGAGTTTTTGATTGTTTCTTTCATCATTTGCAGTGTACGAAGGTTTTGGAATGAGGTTCTGTTGAATGCGGGGTTTTATACTAGTACTTGGTTAGTTTTGAGTAGTTACTGTGATCAGAAATGGTGCTACGAGTATGCAAGTTGTGTAGTATGTTATGTGATTATCTATAAGATTATGGTTATGGTTGGATACAGCTTGTTCAGGCTTATACAGTGTGTAGATGTGAGATTCGGGTCTTGAAAATAATTCTGGATGTTGGAATTTGGCTCCAAGGTTTTTGGGCTAAGGCTAAATTAAGGATTTTTAAGTCGTATTGTGTTGTCAGGCCTATGTGGAAGAGGGTGACGTGGGATCACCCCCGGGTACGTGCGTGGTAAGATGTAATAGTGATGTGGTGGCTTGGAAACAACTCCTAGCACGTTTGAGGACGAACGTATGTTTAAGTGGGGGAGAATGTAACGACCCGATCGGTCGTTTTGAGTATTATAATCCCGTTCCCCAATTTACTACTCAATTTATGTCTTACAATTGATTTATGACTTATCGGGTTAGTTGGTTCTGGTCCAGAAGGATTTCAGAGTGAAATGAGACACTTAGTCTCATAATTGAAAACTTAAGTTGGAAAAATTGACCGGATATTGACTTATGTGTAAACGACCTCGGAATTTAATTCTGATAATTCCAATAGCTATGTATGGTTATTTTGGACTTAGGAGCGTGTCCTGAAAATTATTTGGAGGTCCGTAGTGAAATTAGGCTTGAAATGCCGAAAGTTGACTTCTTGGGAAGTTTGACCGGGGGGTTGAATTTTTGATATCAGGGTCGGAATTCGATTCTGAAAATTGGAATACCTCCGTTATGTCATTTATGACTTGTGTGCAAAATTTAAGGTCAATCGGACTAGATTCGATAGGTTTCGGCATCGAATGTAGAAATTAAAATTTTCATAATAGACTAAAGTTTCAAGTGAGTTCGCACAAGACTTAACTTCAAATAATCATAACTCTTGTGATACAAAGTGTTATAGAGAGAGGAAGTAGATGAAGTGTCTTGTTCATCAAATTCTTGTCCAAGCCTTGAAATCCAATAAGAAATCCCTTAAGTTCTTCATCAAAGAGGTAAGGTTCTAACCCATAATCTTCAATTTCGACTTTGGGTAATAATGGGTGATTAAGAGTATGATTCTTGGGTGTAAGAGTATTATTTAATCGTATCAATAAAGTTTATGAAAAGAGTGTTGAGTTCAAATGGGTAAAGATTGGGTTGAAAATGGTAGAAATCTTCAAAGACTTTAATTGAAGATTTGAGGGTCGAGTTGATGTCAGAATTTAGTGAAATTTGTATGGTTGGTCTCGTGGTTGGATGGGCGTCCATATTTTATAACTTTTGTCGGGTTCCGAGACGGGAGCCCCACAGGCAAGGTTTTAGTTAATTTTGGATTTTATTTGAAAAAGTAGTATTTTCTTATGGAATTAATTACAATAATTAGTATTGACTGAATCGAATTAATTGTGGCTAGATACGAGGCTTTCAGAGACCAATTCTCGTGGCAATGGCATAGAGGAATAAAGAATTATACGGGTTGAGGTAAGTAATACTTCTAAACTTGGTTCTGAGGGTATGAATCCCCGAATTTGGTATGATATGAATTGTTTGGAGGTGATACACATGATAGGTGACGAACATATAGACATGCACCATAAAAAGTGTGTCTTGAATAAATCTTGTAAAGTAGCAAAATTAAAGAATCATGTTATTATCTGAACATGTGGCACGTGGTAGAGGAATTAAGCTGAGTCTAGTAATAAAGATCATATTTAGGCTATATGCCAATATTTTTGTTACCCATGGGGTCATGTTGTTGTTGAATTAATATTTCAAAAATATATATTTCACACTTAATAATAATTGTCCATTGTGAGGATATTTATGGGATTGAGCTGCGCAACGCAGCATGCCATAATAGCTTTATACCTCATTATTATATGGATTGGGGCTGCCCGCCAGCAGCAGGCCTTCTAGGCTTTACTATTTTATGGATCGGGGTTGACCGCCTGCAGCAGGCCTTATAGGCTTTGTTATTATATGGATCGGGACTGCCCGCCTGCAGTAGGCTATATTGGCTTTGTATTACGCTTGGGCTGAAGGAGCCCCTCTGGAGTCTGTACACACCCCAGTGAGCGTAGATGATCATCGATATTCGGGATGGACTTCCCAGGGCATGGACTTGCCTTACTCACTGCTTATATATATATATTTGGGATGGATTTTCTCAGGGTATGGACTTGCCTTACTTATTTGTATTGTAAAGAGTTTATCTGGATATGGATCTTGTTCGTATCATTTATATTTGGGGACAAATTATCCCAGGGCTAGATTGGCCTTATACGGTACTGGGTGACTGACTGTCAGTCGACGCGTATTTACATACAGGTTGGAACATCCCTGGGCTGGATTGGCCATAAACAGTACCGAGTGACCGGACAATTTGTGACCAGTATTTATATGAGGTCTTTCTAATGAGACGTCATATTCTTCATATCATGCAGTATTGATCTATTTCACTTGTACCGAGTTTAACTATTAAATCTGAAAGCATGTCGACGTTTTGTACCATTATTTATACTAGACTGTACCTGTGGAGCTCATCATTGCTTTCAGCCCATAGGTTAGTCTTGTTACTTATTGAGTTAGTTGTACTCATACTACACTCTACACCTCGTGTGCAGATCCAGGTGCTTTCGGACACGGAGATTGTTAGATTTCAGGGTACTATCAGTTGGAGAATATCAAGGTAGTTGTTTGGCATCCGCTGACCTTGTCTCTCTTTCCTTCAGTTATTGTACTGTTCTATACTTTCAGACAGTGATTTTTATAAGTCAGACATTGTATTCATATTAGATGCTCATCTACTCAGTGACACCGGATTTTGGGAGTGTTATATTTGAAATTTTGAGATTTCTTCCGCTGAATTTAATTATTTTGTTTTCAAATTAAAAGATATGGTATTTTATTGAGATTTTCGGCTTGCCTAGTATTGAGATAGACGCCATCACGACAGTTGAGATTTTTGGGTCGTGACAATTGGCACTTGATATTGTCGGGAGGATTGTTCGGGTGTTTGCACGAGGTTTCTGCCGTGCTATTGTAACTATTGATATATGCACATGCGGCGTGACAAGGCGGGCTATATGTGTGGGTTTG
>AWOL01S0031295.1:54810-66495 GCA_000715115.1 Nicotiana otophora
GCAGGATAGATGCATCTATGGATCGTGCCGCACGTCCCTCGGCAGTGTACACGAAACTCTGGATTGGGTCGTACGACCTCGGCAGAAATCGTGCTTGATACTAAAAATTTCACGATACTGGGACAGTTTATTGCAACTTGTAAAGCTATTTGATAAATTGGAAATTTATTGAAATTGAATTGCAGCTTGTATAGCTATTTGATAAATTGGAATCTTTATTGAAATTGAAGGATTTAATTAATAGATTGGAAATTGTTGCATTCGAAGGATTTTTATTATTTCTGCTAAATGAATAAAATTATTGTTAACTCTGTGAATCATGTTGATTTGAATAATTATAATTTATTCCATTTATTATTATTGACCCTTAGTGAGTGTCAAAGTCGGCCATCTCGTCTCTACCACTTCGAGATTAGGCTTGATACTTACTGGGTACACGTTGTTTACGTACTCATGAAACACTTGCTGCACTTTTTGTGCAGGCTCTAAGATAGATACTAGTGGAGGACCTATCATAGCACATCCTCGTTATCCAGGGGCGTAGTGGTGAGCTGCCTTTCTGAGCCGTCCTGCAGCTACCGGTGCCTCTTCTTGTATTTTTAATTCTGTCTATTTTCATTTCAGACAGTATTTGGATTTTTGTATAACCTACTAGATGCTCATACACTTGTGACACCAGGTCTCGGCACACACATTGGTAGAATTTGGTGTCTTATTATTTTTTTGGAGTTAAATTTTATCGATATATGTTTAATTTATTAGTTGTCTTTCCCAGCTGTAGTGTTGGGCGCCATCACGACCTATAGGTGAAATTGGGTCGTGACATTAATCTTCTCATTTTACTTGATCATTGATCTGCAACTAGTAAGTACCCCTGACCCTCGAAATTTCATTCCCTCTTGTTGATATTCATGCTTTGCATATCCATATCATTTAAGCCTTTATGGACCAATATGATGCTGTTGAGTCTCTGTTTGTAATCATGTTTGCCTTGAAGTTATCCTATAGCCTTGTTTTTCTCTAGTCTCGAACCTGTATAAACTCTAAACTTGATGTATGCCCATTATATGTGTCCAATTGAATGATTTCTAACTGTCTCAAGCCTGCTTAGCCTATCATGATTGTGCGTGCCCGAGTACTTACATCTTCTGCTTGTTATGAGTCCATCTCCATGCCTTGCTTTAGATTCTAGTGAGAAACTAATCCATGCCCGGAATTTGTTCAAAAGTATTGCTTCTTGCTTAGTATTTCATGTACAATATGCTACTTTGTTAGAGTCAATTCATGATGAAATCTGCATGCCAATACTATCTCAACTCATAGACAAATAGGGCTCTTTGTTGTTTGTGAACTCCAAATATTTTGTTATCATTATGTGTTCATTGATTGTTTAAGACTTCCAGGATGAGTTCCAATGTATTTAGCATGTGTGGTCAACTGTGTGGTTAGCCTCTCTACTCCTTTGGGGTAGAGGTAAGGTCTGTGTACACACTACCCATTCCAGACCCCACTAGTGGGATTTTATTGAGTCGTTGTTGTTGTTGTTGTAGTTGTTGGTCAACTGGGATAAGTCATGATGCTTGTTTGTCATGAAGTTTATATGTCTTCACCTACCATGAGTTTTTGTATTTTGAGCCTTTGTGTTATGACCAATATCTGTATGACATTCAGCATTTTAAGTTCCTCTTGTTCAAACTAAGTGATTGTTTGTCTAGCTAGTGATGATCATAAATTCATTAAGTCCTCATGTTCCAGACCTTCATATATAAACAATTGTTCATCTTTGTTCTTGGTTATAAATCTTCTAGACTTCCATGTTAAGACTCTTATGTGTAAAAGCTCCTTTAAGCTAACTCTGAATCATGCTTACTTTGAAATTCTGCTATGTGTGATTTACTATTCAATCCTGTCACTTTGAACTTATTTATGCTTGATGAAATTTTGTGTAATCCTGTCTTTATATCCTTGGTTTAGAAACTTCTGTCCTCTGTTAGTAACAACCTTAAGAACTAAGTATGTAGACTCCAAAGTTGTGTGATTGGCCTGGTATATAGCTTGTCACTTGGTTTGGTACTCGAATAGCCTGGCCTGGTATACGTTGTGTGATTGTAACGACCCGGCCGATCGTTTTGAAAGTTATAGCCCTGATCCTCTATTAATTGCTTCTCCCATATCTATTTCTGCTATTGTGACTTACCGGGAGGGTTTGTTTTAGTTTTTAGAGTATTCTGGAACACTTAGTCCCTAAAACGGGAGCTTAAGTCTTAGAATTTTAACCGTAGTCAGAACTATGTGAAGACGACTTCGGAATGGAGTTCCGTCAGTTCCGTTAGCTCTGTTAGGTGATTTTTGACTTAGGGGAATGTCCGGATTGTGTTTCGGAGGTCCGTAGCTCATTTAGGCTGGAAATGGCGAAAGTTAAGTTTTTGGAGTTTTAGGCCGGTAGTGGAATTTTTTATATCGGGTCGGATTCTGATTCCGGAAGTTGGAGTAGGTCCGTAATGTTGAATATGACTCGTGCGCAAATTTGAGGTCATTCGGACGTGGTTTGATAGGTTTCAGCATCGGTTGTAGGAATTTGAAGTTTCAAGTTCTTTAAGTTTGAATTGGAGGGTGATTCGTTGTTTTAGCGTTAGTTGATGTAATTTGAGGGCTCGACTAAGTTCGTATGGTGTTTAGGGATTTGTTGATATTTTTGGTTGAGGTCCCAGGGGCTTCGGGTGTGTTTCAGATGCTTAACGGATTGAATTTGGACTTAGGCTAGTTGCTGAAGATTTTCTGGTTTCTGGTGTTTTCAAACCTGCGGAGGGGAGAACGCAGGTGCGGGATCGCATGTGCGAAGGAGGAGCCGCAGATGCTGTCAAGATGGAGTTGGGCAGAGACTGTAGGTGCGAAGATTTTTCCCGCACTTGCGAGAGTCGCAGATGCGGGCAGCTGGGCACAGGTGCGAAGGAAAACTGCAGGTGCGATGCATTTCCGCACCTGCAATAGTCGCAAATGCGATAGAAAGTCCGCATGTGCGAGATATCTGGACAAAATACTTAAATGCAAGTGTTCGCGATGTTTTCTCATTTTCAACATTTTGAGCTCGGGTTTGAGAGCATTTTTGAGGGGACTCTTGAGGTAAGTCCCTTGTGCTTATTGTTTATCAATAATCTTGCTTCCCCATGTATTTTTCCACCTAGTTAGTGTGTATTTATGGTGGAAAATTGGAGTCTAGAGATTTGGAAGTTTGATTTGTGGATTTGGATGACCATTTGGTGTCGGATTTTAGTAAATTTGATATGGTTAGACTCATGAGTGAACGAGCTTTCGCATTTTATGACTTTTACTCGATTTCGAGACGTGGACCCCACATGCGATTTTTGAGTTAATTTCGGAATTTTGGTTAAAGTGTTGATTTCGTTAATTAGATGAATCTATTATTGTTGTATTTATGATATGTAATTGCTTTTGGCTAGATTTGGGCCATTTGGAGCCGGATACATACATGTGCTAGTCGTGGAAAAACAAGATTTTCTTACTGAGCAGCAACCTGCTTTCCTTTTATTTTTAGTTATACCATTTTTATGAGTATTAATCTATTTTCATTCTTAATTGAGTTATTCCCATTTACGTAGCTATCCTGTTTAGTCTAATACAACATGTCTATGTGTCTTAATTGCCTATGTGAACTCTGTGCAGCATGCTTAGTGAATTTCCTGCTTCTTCCTTGACTGGTACTTAGTCTAAATCGTAAGATTTTCATGATGTAGTTGCATTTCTATTGTTTGCGCTGCATATTTACTTTGGGACTACGGAACGTTATTCCGGGAGATCCCCATGTACTGCATATTTACTTTGGGACTACGGAACGGTATTTCGGGAGATTCCTCTATCTTGCATATTTACTTTGGGACTACGGAACCGTATTCCGGGAGATCCCCCTGCACATTTACTTTGGGACTACAGAACGGTATTCCGGGAGATTCCCCTGCACATTTACGTTTGGGACTACGAGATGGTAATTTGGGAGATCCCCTGTTGTGTTTCTGTGTACTGAGCTGTTACCTTCTATGATTTTATTGTTGTTAAATTTCAGCCTTTATTTTATTGCGGTATCACACTCTATATTATTTTATTATATATTTACCAGTAGGGCCATGACCTGACCTCGTCACTACTCGATCGGGGTTAGGCTTGTCACTTACTGGGTACCGATTGTGGTGTACTCATGCTACTCTCTGCACATATTTTTCGTGTGCAGATCCAGGTGCACCTTATCAACCGCACTATCAGTGAGCTGAGACAGCTTTGGAGACTTCAAGATATATCTGATGCGTCTGCAGACCTCGGAGTCCTCTTCTACTCTTTGTCATGTCCATTATCTTCTGTATTCTTTCTTGTTAGACTCTGATGTATAGAGACACTAGATATTTCCTTCTATAGTTTGTGATTCATGATGTTCCAGGTTTTGGGTATTTTTGAATAGTTGGTTAAATTTATATTTTTATTTCAGTATTCCACAAAATATTAGGCTTACCTAGTTTTAGAGACTAGGTGTCGTCATGACGTCACACGGAGAGGAAATTGGGTCGTGACAAGTTGGTATCAGAACTCTAGGTTTATAGGTGTCATGAGTTACAAGCCAGTTTATTAGAATCTCGCGGATCGGTACGGAGACGTCTGTATTTATCCTCGGGAGGCTATGAAACTGTTAGAAAAATTTCAATACTTTGATTCCTTGTCGTGCGAAAATTATTAACTTCAAAGATTCTAAACTTTTGTATTCTATTCTCCCACAGATGGTAAGGACACGTACAAGCGAATCTGATGAACAGGCACTAGCACCCCCTGCTAGAGCTGCGAGAGGACGGGCCGGGGTAGAGGCCAAGGACGTCCACGTGGTGCAGCCAGAGCACCCGCACGAGCTGCTATAGAGAAGCCCCTAGTAGCTCCATCTGGAGGGCAGACACCTGAGGCAACTATTTCTGCACCAGCCCTCCAGTAGACTCTAGCCCAGTTTCTGAGCATGTTCAATACCTTAGCTCAGGCTGGATTGATTCCACTTGCTCCTGTCACATCTCAGGCCGGGGGAGGAGCACAGATTCCCGTCGCTGGCACTCCAGAGCAGTGGGTTCAGGTCGACCAGGTTCCAGAGGTTGTACCAATACAGCCGGTAGCTCCAGCTCAGCCCGAGGTTAGGACAGTAGCTTCTGAGGTGGAGCAGCTCAAACTTGAGAGGTACAAGAAGTACCACTCACCTACCTTCAGCGGATTGGCCACAGATAATGCTCAGTATTTTCTGGAGGAGTGTCACTGTATTCTCCGTACTATGTGTGTAGTGGAGACGAGTGGGGTTTCGTTTACTACATTACAACTTAGGGGAGCAGCCTATCAGTGGTGGCGTGCTTATGAGCTGAGTAGTCTGGTTGAGGCAGCTTCACTTACATGGACTCAGTTCTCGGACATGTTTTTGAGAGAATATGTCCCTCAGAGCCTTAGGGACTCATGGCGCACAGAATTTGAGCAACTACGCCAGAGTGCTATGACTGTGTCAGAGTATGCAGTCTATTTCAGTAATTTGGCCCGATATCCACCGGCCTTAGTTGCCATAGTTTGAGAGAGGGTTCAACAGTTTATTGAGGGACTCCATCCCAACATCCAGAGTAGTATGGCCAGAAAGTTGGAGATGGATATTTCTTATCAGCAGGTTATGAGTATTGCCAGGAGATTTGAGGGCATGTTTGCCCGGGATAGAGAGGAGAGGGAGGCCAAGAGGTCTCGAGAGGCTGGTTATTATTCTGGAGCTCGTGCACCAGCAGCTCACCATGGTAGGGGTTATGTTAGCCGACCCGTTCATTCAGCTCTTCCAGCCGCCAGTGGTGTTCCAGCTCTTCTAGACCCCAGGAGCCTCATTATGCACCGCCAGTATCTAGTATGCCTCCTGCACGGGGTGTTCCTAGCGACCAGTCTAGCAGACCTGGACCGAGCCAGTCACAGCAACCACGCCCTCCCAAAGCTTGTTTTGAGTGTGGTGACACTTGCCATATGGTGAGGGATTGCCCCCGGATTAGGAGGGGTTCACCTCCACAGACTTCTCAGCCACAACGTGCTCCATCGGGTCCTCAGGTTATGATTACAGCACCAGCTTCCACCCCACCTGCTCAACCAGCTCGAGGTGGAGGTCAGGGAGGTAGAGGTCGCCCTAAAGGGGGAGGCCAGGCTAGATATTATGCACTTCCTTCTCATATAGAGGTAGTTTCTTCTGATTCTGTCATTACAGGTATTGTTCCGGTCTGTCATAGAGATGCGTCGGTATTATTTGACCAAGGATCTGCATATTCTTATGTGTCCTCTTATTTTACCCCGTATTTGGGCGTATCTCGGGATTCTTTGAGTTCCCCTATTTATGTGTCTACTCCTGTGGGAGATTCTCTTATTGTGGACCGCGTGTATCGGTCGTGTTTGATTGCTCTTAGTAGTTTTGAGACCATAGACGATTTATTATTGCTCAGCATGGTGGACTTTGATATTATTTTGGGCATGGACTGGTGGTCTCCCCCATTATGCTATTCTTGATTGCCACGCTAAGACCGTCATGCTGGCTATGCTAGGATTTCCGCAATTTGAGTGGAGAGGTACATTAGAGTATACTCCCAGCAGAGTTGTTTCATTTCTCAAAGCTCAATGGATGGTTGAGAAGGGGTATGATGCGTATCTAGCTTATGTGAGAGATGTCAGTATTGATACCCCTACAGTTGAGTCAGTTCCAGTAGTGAGGGATTTTCTAGATGTGTTCCCAACTGATCTTCCGGGCATGCCGCTCGACAGAGATATTGATTTGTTGCCGGGAACTCAACCCATATCTATCCCTCCATATCGTATGGATCCTCCTGAGTTAAAGGAGTTGAAGGAGCAGTTTCAGGAATTGCTTGATAAGGGATTCATTCAGCCCAGTGTGTCACCTTGGGGTGCTCCTGTCTTATTTGTGAAGAAGAAGGATGATTCTATGCGGATGTGGATTGATTACCTCCAGTTAAACAAAGTCACAGTGAAGAACAGGTATCCATTGCCTCGCATTGATGACTTATTTGATCAATTATAGGGTGCCATAATGTTTTCCAAGATTGATTTACGTTCAGGTTATCATCCGTTGAAGATTCGGGAGCCAGATATCCCGAAGACTGCTTGTAGGACCAGATATGGTCACTATGTGTTTCTTGTTATGTCTTTTGGGCTAACCAATGCCCCATCACCTTTTATGCACTTGATGCACAGTGTGTTTCGGCCTTATCTTGACTCATTCGTCATTGTGTTTATTGATGACATCTTGGTATACTCCCGGAGTCGGGAGGATCATGAGCAGCACATGAGGACTGCACTTCAGACCTTGAGAGAAAAGAAGTTATATGCAAAATTTTCAAAGTATGAGTTTTGGCTAGACTTAGTGGCATTCTTGGGTCATTTAGTATCCAGTGAGGGGATCTAGGTAGATCCAAAAAAGATTGAAGCAGTGTAGAGTTGGCCCAGACCGTCCTCAGCTACAGAGATTCTGAGTTTTCTTTGTTTGGCGGGGCATTACCGTCGATTTGTAGAGGGTTTCTCGTCTATTGTAGCACCTATGACCAGGCTGACCCAGAAGGGTGCTCTGTTCAGGTGGACAGAGGAATGTGAGGAGAGCTTTCAGAAGCTCAAGACAGCTTTGACTACAGCCCCAGTATTGGTATTGCCTACAGGTTCAGGGTTCTATACTGTATATTGTGATGCATCGCGGATTGGTCTCGGCGTGGTGTTGATGCAGGACGGTAGGGTGATTGCCTACGGGTCCAGACAACTGAAGGTGCATGAAAAGAACTATCATGTCCACGACCTTGAGTTAGCAGCTATTGTTCATTCCTTGAAGATTTGGCGGCATTATTTGTACGGTGTTCCTTCTGAGATTTACACTGACCACCGGAGTTTGCAGCATCTGTTCAAGTAGAATGATCTTAACTTGCGTCAGTGGAGGTGGTTGGATCTACTTAAGGACAATGATATCACTATTTTGTACCATCTGGGGAAGGCTAATGTGCTGGCCGATGCTTTGAGTTGCCGGGCAGAGTGTTTAGGGAGTTTAGCATATCTACCAGTAGCAGAGAGGCCATTGGCATTGGATGTTTAGGCCTTAGCCAGCCAGTTTGTGAGATTGGATATTTCGGAGCCGAGTCAAGTATTGGCTTGTGTGGTCTCTCGGTTTTCTCTTTATGATCGTATCAGGAAGCGTCAGTATGATGACCCTCATCTCCTTGTCCTTAAGGACATGGTCCAGCACGGTGATGCTAAGGAGGTCACTATTAGAGATGATGGTGCATTGAGGATGCAGGGCAGGCTATGTGTGCCCAATGTAGATGGTTCGCATGAGTTGATTCTCCAGGAGGCTCACAGTTCGCGGTACTCTATTCATCCGGGTGCCGCAAAGATGTATCAGGACTTGAAATAGCATTACTGGTGGGGGAGAATGAAGAAGAACATAGTAGAGTATGTGTCTCGATGTCTGAATTGCCAGCATGTAAAATACGAGCATCAGCGACCAGGTGGATTGCTTCAGAAGTTGGAGATTCCTGAATGGAAATGGGAGCGGATCACTATGGATTTCGTTGTTGGACTCCCACAGACTCAGCGGAGGTTTGATGCAGTTTGGGTGATTGTGGATAGGCTGACCAAGTCGGCTCATTTCATTCCTATGATAACTACCTATTCTTCCAAGCAGCTAGCTTGAATCTACATCCGTGAGATCGTCAGGCTTCATGGTATATCGGTATCTATTATCTCTGACCGTGGTACGTAATTTACATCACGGTTCTGGAGAGTTGTATAGCATGAGTTGGGTACTCGGGTTGAGTTGAGCATAGCATTTCACCCTCAGACGGACGGGCAGTCCGAGCGCACTATTCAGATATTAGAGGATATGCTCCGTGCGTGTGTGGTAGATTTTGGGGCTGCTTGGGACCAGTTCTTTCCACTTGCGGAGTTTGCTTACAATAATAGTTATCAGTCCAGCATTTAGATGGCACCGTATGAGGCTCTGTATGGTAGGCGGTGTCGGTCCCCAGTGAGTTGGTTCGAGCCCAGCGAGGCCATATTATTGGGTATGGGCTTGGTTCAGGATGCCTTGGAAAAGGTGAAGGTGATTCAGGATAGACTTCACACAGCCCAGTCCAGACAGAAGAGTTATGCGGACCGGAATGTTCGAGATGTGGCATTCATCGTTGGAGAGCGAGTCTTGCTTCGAGTTTTGCCTATGAAGGGCGTTATGAGGATTGGAAAGAAGGGCAAGCTGAGCCCAAGGTTCATTGGTCCATTTGAGGTATTGCGTCGAGTTGGGGAGGTTGCTTATGAACTTGGCTAGCCTCCCAGTCTAGCAGGAGTTCATCCGGTATTCCATGTTTCTATGCTCCGGCAGTATCACGGTGATCCATCTCATGTGTTAGATTTCAGCTCAGTCCAGTTGGACAAGGATCTATCTTATGTTGAGGAGCCAGTGGCTATTTTAAGCAGGCAGGGCAGAAAGCTAAGGTCAAAGAACATTGTTTCTGTAAAGTTTCAATGGAGGGGACAACCGATCGAGGAGGCGACTTGGGAGACCGAGCAGGATACGCGCAGCCGTTATCCTCATCTTTTCACCACTTCAGGTATGCCTCTATGCTCGTTCGAGGACGAATGATTATTTTTAGAGGGGAAGGATGTAATGACCCGGCCAGCTGTTTTGAAAGTTATAGCCCCGATCCCCTATTTACTACTTCTCTCATATCTATTTTTGCTATTGTGACTTTCCGGAATGGTTCGTTTTATTTTTTAGAGTTGTTTGGGACACTTAGTCCCTAAAACGGGAGCTTAAGTATTAGGATTTTGATCGTCATTGGAACTGTATAAAGACGACTCCGAAATGGAGTTTCGCCAGTTCCGTTAGCTCCGTTAGGTGATTGTGGACTTAGGGGCGTGTCCGGATTATGTTTCGGAGGTCCGTAGCTCATTTAGGCTGGAAATGGCGAAAGTCGAATTTTTGGAGTTTTGGGCCGTTAGTGGAAGTTTTTATATCGGGGTCGAATTCCAATTCCGAAAGTTGGAGTAGGTCCGTAATGTTAAATATGACTTATGCGCAAAATTTGAGGTCATTCGGATGTGGTTTGATAGGTTTCGGCATCGGTTGTAGGCATTTGAACTTTCAAGTTCTTTAAGTTTGAATTGGAGGGTGATTCGTGATTTTAGCGTTAGTTGATGTGATTTGAGAGCTCGACTAAGTTCGTATGGTATTTTAGGATTGGTTGGTATATTTGGTTGAGGTTCTGGGGGCCTCGGGTGTGTTCCAGATACTTAACGGATAGAATTTGGACTTAGGCTAGTTGCTGAAGATTTTTTGGTTTATGATGTTTTCACACCTGCGGAGAGGAGATCGCAGGTGCGGGATCGCATGTGCGAAGGAGGAGCCGCAGATGCGGTCAAGATGGTGTTGGGCAGAGACCGCAGGTGCGAAGATGTTTCCCGCACCTGCGAGAGTCGCAGATGCGGGCAGCTGGGCGCAGGGGCGAAGGAAAGCCGCAGGTGCAATGCATTTCCACACCTGCGATAGTTGCAGATGCGACAGAGAGTCCGCATGTGCGAGATGTCTGTACAGAACACTTAAATGCAAGTGTTCGCGATTTTTGCTCATTTTCAACATTTTGAGCTCGGGTTTGACGATTTCTTGAGAGCATTTTTGAGGGGTCTCTTGAGGTAAGTCCCTTGTGCTTATTTTTAATCAATAATCTTGCTTCCCCATGTATTTTTCCACCTAGTTAGTGTGTATTTAAGGTGGAAATTGGGAATGGGAGGCTAGGGATTTGGAAGTTTGATTTGTGGATTTGAAGGACCATTTGGTGTCGGATTTTAGTAAATTTGATATGGTTAGACTCATGAGTGAACGGGCTTTCGTATTTTATGACTTTTACCCTATTCCGAGACGTGGGGCCCAAGGGCAATTTTTGAGTTAATTTCAGAATTTTCGTTAAAGTGTTGATTTCGTTAATTAGATGAGTATATTATTGTTGTATTTATGATATGTAATTATTTTTGGCTAGATTTGGACCATTCGGAGCCGGATATTCTTAGGAAAGGCATTATGACTAGGGCTGCTTATCGGGCTGATCGGGCAGTTATTTACTCTTAACGGTTCGACTTATCGGTTATCGTCTTTTAAATATATTAATCCGCTAGCCACCTGATAAGATATCGGGCGGGTTGGTATCGGTTTAGCTATTATCGGTTTAGATTGTGCTTTTTTAATTAGTAAATCGTGTAATAAACCGAAGTAAAAATATAAAACACGGAAAGATAACATTTCATATATGCACAAGTTCCGGCAGCAACAACACATTTGAGACCTTTCTTCAATATATGAAACTCGTTCCAGTGAACAAGCTTGTTGGGTCAAAGTTAAAAGTGCCATACATATAAGTTGGGAGTAATAAGTAAAAACCTGTTTGGACAACACCTCTGCCGAGATAACTAATTAAACCACTACTTAGAAGAAACAACATCCAAGAACATCAATTCATATTTATGGATAAAAATAAATCAGTAAAATTCACTTTGCACTTCGTACAATTGTTCAGAGCAGTAATATGGATAAATATATATATATATATATATATATATATATATATATATATATATATATTTTTAACT
>AWOL01S0031298.1:9036-30513 GCA_000715115.1 Nicotiana otophora
AAAATTCTCAATTGTTACATATTAATCTTGAATCCATTAGAACTTTCTCGAGAGTCACCCCCTTTGTTCAAATCCACATTACACCTCCCAAATGGGCCAAAACACACGTGCCCCATTAGCACATCAACTCTCAAAGAAATAACTCTATTTTAACACCACCTATCAAATTCACACTCTATGTACACTACATCTTTCAAAATAACAATTTAATCACGCAATCAAATCATAGATAGCAGACTCCCCCAATTGGCTAAGGCCATATAATAAACATCTGATATCTCACCATACCCAGATAATATCTAAATTGACCATACTAAGCAATAAAAGATCAACTCTGGTCTCTAGTCCCCCAATAATTACCGCACATGACCGATATACACGGTTCACAATTATAGTATCGCCTACCGGGATAGATACATGAACATGTGAAACTAAGGACTCACGGGGTATATCCGGATAATGAAGAAAATATGATGAAATATACGAATATGTGGAACCAGGGTCAAATAATATAGAAGCCTCTTTGTGGCACATTGAAACAATATATGTGATCATTGCATCTGAAGCAACAACATCTGGCCTAGCAGGAAAAGCATAAAATCGGGCATGACCGCCACCTAATCGGCCTCCCCCTAGCTGACTGAGCCTCATCCCGAGCTGGCTGGGCAGGTGGTGGAGCAGCTGGTGCAGAAGTGGTAACATGACTCCTCTGCTGAACTGGACCTCACGTAAGGCGGAGACAATATCTTTTTATGTGGCCCAAGTCTCCACACTCAAAGCAACTCCTCTCTGAAAAGGCTGGTAAGTTCTGAGGCAGACCTCGAGAACCAGAATAACTATCAGAAGAACCTGGTACAAGTAATTCCTGAATGGAAGGAACACATGGCGTACTTTGGGCTGAAAGTGCACTAAGAGATGACTGACCTTGATGATAACCGTATGAACCATATGTATAAGGCCAATCCAGCCCAGGGAATATCCATCCCAAATATATATGTATATCCATCAACTGACAGTCAGTCACTCAGTACTGTATAAGGCCAATCCATCCCAAATATATATATGTATATTCATCAACTGATAGTCAGTCACTCAGTATTGTATAAGGCCAATCCAGCCAGGGGAAGATCCATCACCAAATATCAATGATTCGGATAAGATCCATGTCCAGGGAAAATTCATCCCTCAATATAAATGGTTCGGGCAAGATCTATGCCCAGGGAAGATCCATCCCTCAATATATATAATCATCCGCCATTTCTGATTGAGGGGCCCAATTCACAGCTAATTTCTGGAAGATGTTTCAGCAAGGTTTGGGTACGCAGGTAAATCTTAGCACGGTTTTCCATCCACAGACCGACGGGCAAGCAGAGCGGACTATTCAGACGCATGAGGACATGTTGCGTGCGTGTGTGCTTGACTTCAAGGGTAGCTGGGATGATCATTTGCCTCTCATAAAATTTTCTTATAACAACAGCTTCCATGCCGGTATTCAGATGGCGCCGTTTTAGGCCTTGTACGGTATAAGATGTAGATCGCCGATTGGGTGGTTCGAGGTTGGAGAAGCTGAACTAATAGGACCAGACCTTGTGCATCAGGCTATGGAAAAGGTTAAGATCATAAAAGAGCGGTTGAAAACTGGTCAGAGTCATCAAAATTCCTACTCGGATGTTCGTCGCAGAGACTTAGAGTTCAAAAAAGATGATTGGGTGTTCTTGAAGGTATCTCCCATGAAGGGGATCATGCGGTTTGGAAAGAAGGGAAAATTAAGTCTGAGGTATGTCGGGCCGTATAGAATCATTCAAAGGATAGGCCAGGTGGCGTACTAGCTTGGACTACCACCTGAGATGTCATTAATACACCCGGTATTTCATGTATCCATGTTAAAGAAGGTAGTTGGAAGTCCGTTCGCTATTGTGCCGGCTGAGACCATCGAGGTTAGTGAAGAATTGTCATATGAAATAATTCCGGTTGCTATTCTTGATAGGCAGGTCCGAAAGTTGAGAAACAAAGAAATTGCATCCGTGAAGGTGTTATGGCGAAACCAACAAGTCAAAGAAGCTACTTGGGAAGCCGAGAATTAAATGAAAGAAAACTACCCTCATTTGTTTGAATAGCCATGTAATAGTTCTATGAAGTTGTTTCCCCTAAAGTTTGTATCGCTTGTTAAGCTAATATAAAGACACTCATTTCTAGCTATATGTCCCCCATGAGGCTTCGGTTGGTGTTATTTCGCATTTTGTTGTGTCATTTAATTCTATATATGTTGCTAAGGTGTGATTCAGGGGCTCTTTGACAGGTAGATAGGCCTAAATACAAAGGAAACTCTGGCAAAATTTTCAGAAAATTAGGAAGTTAGGCAAATTTGGGGTTGATGGTATGTGGCATAACTGAAACTGTGTTAAGTGAACCTTGATCCTCATTCGAGGACGAATGATCCTAAGTGGGGGAGGATGTAAGGACCCGTAAAAATTTTAACCAAAAACTCGGGGTTTCGTGGCGACAAGGTACATTCCTGTGTTACTATAGTAGAAATTGGTTTGGACTTTTTGGATTGAACAGTACCCTACGGACTAAGAGGAAAATGTTTCTCATAAGAACATGTTTCTGCAGCCTATTATGCAGCCTCATAATCACTCTGCGAACCGCATAATAGCCGCAGAGTGAAGCAGTAAGTTTGGCCAATTTGAGGTCAGTTTTGCGGTCGATTATGCGACCGCATAATCGATATGCGGACCGCATATTGGTCTCATATTTTCTTCTTGGGTTTATGCGGAGGGAGTTCTGCGGTGCATTATACGACCGCAGAACAAGTATACGGACCGCATACTGGTCGCATACGTGAGTTGAAAGTTTAGGCCCCTGAGGGCCATTTCTGCGGTCACTTTGCGAACCGCATAACTATTATGCGGTCGCATATGCGACCGCAGACCTGTGTCGGGGCACCATTTTTCTTAATTTAAAACCCAACCCCCATTCCGTTAAAACACCCATTTAGCCTATTTTGAAGCTCATTTCTGATATTTCTAGTGTGAGAGAGAGAGAGTTCTAGAGGGAGGGCCTAATTCCCATCAATTAATCTTCAACCATCACTCAAAGCTTGGATATTATTCAAGCAGAGCACCAAATTCTTCATCCAAAAAGGTAAGACATCATCACCCCAGCTCTTAATTTCAAACATGGCTATAATGGGGTACTAAGGTGATACTTCATGAGTATGAGGGTGGTTTATCTTGCATGCATTTGTGATAAAGAGTGCGGGAAAAGAAAGTGAGTTAGAACCATAAATGTTTTCCTAATTCTGGGTTCAATTTGTATATTGCTAAAATAGATTGAGGTTGCTAAGGGTTTCGGATAATTGTAGAGTCTAAAGAAGCGCAATTGAGGTATGTATGGCTAACTCTCTTCTTCTTAGAATCGGACTCCCGGTGTCCGAATAATTAGTGTAAGTTCCAACTTGATTGTACTAGAATTGTTTGCCTTAGTGTGTTTGATTGAAAGATTCATGTTCCCTAATTGTTTTAGATGGTCACCATGTCATCATGCTATTTGAGAACGTAATTATGATTTTCCAAGCTCCTTCCCTTATGTGTGAAATGCCTTATGTGATGGTACTTATCGACATGAATGATGATGTTATTTGAANGAACAAGGCCACTATCAAAAACAAATATTCGTTGCCAAGAATTGATGACTTATTTGATCAGCTTCAGGGTGCCAAGGTATTTTTGAAGATCGATTTGAGGTCTGGTTATCATCAGTTGAAGATTCGGGCATCTAATGTACCTAAGACAGCTTTTCAGACTCGATATAGGCGTTACGAATTCCTAGTTACGTCATTTGGTTTAACAAATGCCCCAGCAATATTTATGGATTTGATAACTCGGGTGGTCAAAGACCTATTTGGATTCTTTTGTGGTTGTATTCATTGATGATATCTTGATTTACTCCAGAAGTCTAGAGGAGCATGAGCAGCATCTTCGAATTGTGCTTTAGACTTTGAAGAATAATCAGTTATATGCCAAATTTTCAAAATGTGAATTATGGTTAGACTCAGTTACCTTTTTGGTCCATGTTGTATCGATAGAAGGCATAAAGGTGGATCCTAAGAAGATTGAGGCTGTTCAGAATTGGCCTAGACCTACTTCAGTTACAGATATCCGGAGTTCCCTCGGTTTGGCAGATTATTATCGTCGGTTCGTGGAGGGGTTTTCATCTATAGAAAGCCCATTGACCAGACTGACCCAGAAAGTTGTTCCATTCGGATGGTAAGATGAGTGTGAGTTGAGCTTTCAGAAGCTCAAGAGTGCTTTGACTATGGCTGTAAGGACCCGTAAATATTTTAACCAAAAAACTCGGGGTTTCGTGGTGCCAAGTTAGATTCCTGCCAAGCTCGCCGCGGTTCGGACTTTTTGGATTGAACAGTACCCTATGGACTAAGAGGAAAATATTTCGTAGAAGAACGCATTTTTGCTACCCATTATGCAGCCGCATAATCACTCTACGGGCCGCATGATGGGCGCAGAGTGAAGTAGTACGTTGGCCAGTTTGAGGTCAACTTTGCGGTCGATTATGCGACCGCATAACCACTATACGGACCGTATGTCGATTGCATAATCCCTCTTGGTTTTTTACGGAGGGAGTTCTGCGGTGCATTATGCAACCGCAGAACGAGTATGCAGACCGCATACTGGTCGCATACCTGACTCGTAAGTTCAGGCCCCTGAGGGCCATTTCTGCGGTCACTTTACGGACCGCATAACCGTTATGCGACCGTAGACCTGTGTCGGGGCACCCATTTTATTAATTTAAAACCCGGCCCCCATTCCGTTAAAACACCCCCTTTAGTGTATTTTGAGCTCATTTTCTGATACTATAGAGTGATAGTGGGAGCCTTAGAGTGAGAAAGTAACCCTCATCAATTATTCTTCCATTCTTGCTTGAAACATTGAAGGTTATCAAGGAAAGCAATCTAGGCCTCCATCCTAGTGGTAAGAATCTATACCCTAGCCCTAAATTTTTGAAACTTATACTGAAAATGAGTAATTAATAAGATGGTCCATGGGTATGAGGATTGTTTATCTTGCATGCATGTGTGGCAAAAAAAGTGTGGAAAAGGGAACTAGAACCATGAATGTTTTCCTAAATTTGGGTTCAATTTGTAGATTGCTAAAATAGATTATGGTTGCTAAGGGTTCCTGATAATTGTAGAGTCTAAAGAAGTGCAATTGAGGTATGTATGTCTAACTCTCTTCTTTCTAGAATCGAACTCCTGGTGTCCGAATATTTGGTGTAAGTTCCGACTTGATATTGTTTGCCTTAGTGTGTTGGGTTGGAAGATTCATGTTTCCTAATTGTTTTAGATGTTTAGCATGTGATCATGCTATTTGAGAACGTGACTATGACTTTCCAAGCTCCTTCCCTTATGTGTGAAATGTCTTATGTGATGGTACTTATCGACATGAATGATGATGTTATTTGAACAAACAAAAAGGGAAAGGCTTGAATTGTAAAAAGTGCGAAGAACTACTTAATAAATGAGGTTGTTTGTGCCATGTAATGAAGATGAGAAAGAAATGTGAATTGATTGGACAGTTGAAAGAGGTTATGTCTCAAGTGAGATGGCTTAGCCAATCGGGCCGAGATCGGATGCCATGCTGTACACATGGTGGCATTTGTATTGGGATTACTGAATTACATTAGGGATATGGATATGTCTCACTTGAGAGGGCTTAGTCGGTCGAGCCGAGACCGGACTCCGTGTAAAAACATGGTGGCATTGTGAGTTGTGGCTTTGGCACTAAAGATTATTAATCTAAAAAGATGAAAAGATTGAATTGGAAACTATGTGATCCTTACTTGGAGTTTTCTTTGTATTTCAATGAAGTACTTATTGATTATTATGATTGCCTTCTCTTTGTTTCACTGTTCATTATACTAAGATTGGTGTTTGCCTTACATACTAGTACTATTCGACAGTACTAACATCCCTTTTGCTGGGGGCGTTACATCTTTGAATGGATGTAGGTGGTTCCATCGCAGATAGTGCCGATCGCAGATAGTGGTGCTCTCTTTCTCTCCTCACAGGAGTCTTGGTAAGCCCCATTTCTCCCAGGGGTCATGTAGTCCTTCTTTTGTATAAGTTTTCACATTTTGAGGTATAGTTGGGGCCTTGTTGCTGGCATTGTCATGTTGCTTTTTTGTATCCTTCGAGGCTCCGTAGATATTGTTTTTGTGGGTCATGTATGTATGTTGGGGTGGTCATATGATCGAGTTGTATTTTGGAAACTCAACTATGGCATAATGTATATAAGGAAAAATGAACTAGAAAGGTTTATATATTTTTATAACTGATCTCTCCACGGGGTTTAGAAATAGTGATGCGATCCATTTTTGGGTTATGAATGAGTCGGGTAGGAAAGGTTTAATAGACTTGCTCGACCGAGTTTACTCGGTTGAGTGCCGGTCGCGCTCCCCGAGGTTGGGGCGTGACAAGAGTGTGGAAAAAGTAAAGATATAGGTAGATTTAACTCAGGATAGGCCCCACCATGTTTGGCTTGGCTATGATGATGAACAAGATGTCAATGGGGATGGGCAATGGTTAGAAGTTGTGTATGAAGATCTTCCTACCTACTGCTTATACTGCAAGCATCTAGGACATGAAGAACACCACTGTATTATCAAGATAAAAGAAGAGGAAGAAAAAAGGAAAGTTGTAGAAGAAATATCAAAAAAGAAGGAGAACCAAATTACAAACAGGATGGTAAAATGCACATGTAATACAACATCAACAGAACCAGATCTCATAGTAACAACACAATAACCAGAATCACAAGGAAAAGATGGGGGTGCAAGACCAAGGTGAGCAACAACTAGGGGGATTAAATCACAAGTCATCAGCACAACAAACAACTAGGGATAACCATTCCCAAGACCAATGGCATACTCAAAAGAAGAAGAATTTCAGGGGTGTTAACCAAAGAAGTTGGCAACAGAAACTTAAGCATTCTACTGAACAAGTAGTTGATACACAACTCACTAAGACAAACCAAACTTCAGGTATAAATCCCAATCCACAAACTGCCCCTCTAAATGCTTTGGATATTGTGCAACAATTCATTCCCAAACAAACTATAACGGATGCTAAAGTAATAGTAGAAAAGGTAGATGGCCAAGACATAACTAAAGTTTGCCAGACCGGGGATCCAAAGGGTGTGGTTTGTCCTCATACTTTTCATGAGTGTGTTGATGCACATGGTCACTTTAGGATGAACCAGGTATCCAAAGTTGATGCCACTCAGACATGCAGGCAAACAGAACTAATTGTGGACTTCGAAACACGTGTGGCAACTGGCTCTAATAGAAAACAAAAGGGCAAGAATATATCTCAATAGCAGATGCAACAATAACTAAAATCCAATGAGCATCAGCACATCGAGCAGGTCAGGAATACTACAAATCCCACTTCCAACTCCAAAATTGTCGGGACTACAAAGAGCCCTACAATTGGTGATACTAGATTTAAGGGTGCAACAACAAATATGAGGACAATGGACTAGGTTAAAGAGAGATTTGGAACTCATCAGGAAACTCTTTATGTTACCCCGAACCATTCATGCCAGTAGATACCTTCTCAGACATTTATAGAATCACCAGATTCCACTGCATCTACAATAACTGACAAACAAATATGCAGTAATGAAATACGGGATTCTGAGTTCAATTTTGAGACAAACACAAGAATAAGAGTTGAAGATCAAAGGGCCAACATAAATACAGACCAAACTCACAAAATAACCAATGCATTTGCAGTAAACACTAGTACATATGGGGAGACTCTACTCAGTATTAAAGGTCCTCCTGTAGGATTGTTAGCTAAGGAGCATGTTATTAATGTTGATGAGGAGGTTTCTCGTGATACAATATATTCAGAACATCAAGCTGCTAGTGGCAAGATTATTAAACCAAAAGGAACAGTACATCATCAAAACAGGGAAGCAGGCCAGCCTTGTTTGGAATCCAAATATGAGCTGCAATTCAGGAGGTTAAAGAAATCTTTAGAGGATGGAAAATAGATTGCAATGGTGGTGAAGGAGACAAGTGGAAATGACTTTTAGCATGCTATGATACCCTATCAAGAATGTGCAATTGAGGCTTGTCCTATGCCATGTGCTATTGATATTGGACCGCCATTTCATATTCAGCTCAACATTCCCTTAAAGACACCTATCCAAGTCTTACATGATCTTGTAACCCATAATGTTACACTAGTTGATATTCAATAGGCAATGGGTGACCATGAACAATTTGAGGATGAAGGTGATGATGAATCCATAGCTGGAAAGTTCAAAGGAATAGCAAGGGAAGCTGATTTATCTCTTAGGGATGGGGATAAGAGTGGTAAAAGGGGAAGAAAATAAGGCCAACAAAAAGAGATGCATCAACCATAAAGAATTCTGCCTAGAAGGGCAGCCACACAAAATAAATGATGATCAAGACACTAATTTGGAACATAAGGTCTGTTAAAATACAACAAGCCTTTCAGAGAGTGATCAATATTCAAAGAGAACATGGTTTTTTTAATTGTTGCATTGATGGAACCTTTTCAGAATTGTAGACACATCCATAATTACATGAGGAGACTAAGTATGGAAGTAGCTATGTCAAACATTTATGGTAAAATTTGGTTGTTCTTTGATTCAGCTGTTGAATGAGAATTAGTGATGGACACTGAGCAGCAGGTAACAATTAGGGTATATCATCAAGACATAGGCCATCATATCATCATGAATTTTGTGTATGCTAAATGTTCATCAGTTGAATGACTAGAACTGTGCGGCTATTTGTACTACATGGCTTATGATATAGATTTTCCATGGGTGGTTGAAGGTGATTTCAATGTTGTTTTACATGAAGATGAAAAGATAGGAGGTTTGCAAGTATATCCACCTGAATATGAATATTTTGCCTTTTGTGTGAACTCCTGTGGTTTGTTTGATGTTGGATACAAGGAAGTCCATTTACTTGGTAGAATATTAGACCAAATGAACAATGCATCTTCAATAGACTGGATAGGATATTTGTCTATCTTTCTTTCTAGACTCTCTTCCCAAATATAGAAGTTGAACACCTCATAAGGACTGCCTCTGATCATCACCTTTGTTAATGAATTGTGGGCAAGAGGCTATGCTGTTTGTTAAACCTTTTAAATTCTTCAACTTCTAGACTAAACATGACACTTTTCATCAAGTGGTAAAGCATAACTGGGTGACAGATTTTATTGGTGATCCTTTCTTGATGTTCAAACAGAAGTTGAAGACAGTAAATACAACTCTATCACAATGGAGTAAACTAACTTTTGGAGACATATTCAAGCAGCTGGCTAATAGGGAGGATATTGTCAGGGTCAAGGAGATGCTATTTGAAGAGGAACCAAAAATTAAAAATAGAATTGTCCTTCAACAAACACAAGCTGAACTGAAAAAGTACCTAAGCATTGAAGAGCAGTACTGGAAACAAAAGGCAAGAATGAACCTGTTTGCTAAAGGTGATAGAAACACAAGATTCTTTCACAATCATGTCAATGGCAAGAGACAGAAACTGAAGCTCAAAAGGATCCAGAATACATATGGTAATTGGCTTGAAATCCAGGAACTTTTGGGTAATGCTGCAGTGGAGTTCTTTCACAAACAATTCACACAAGAAGGGGAAACTATAAAATTTGACTTGTTACATAATGCACCAACTATGGTGACTATTGAACAGAACTTGGAATTGTGCAAGTTTGCTACCATAGAGGAAGTCAAGGATGCAGTATTTGCACTAGATGGTGATAGTGCAAGTAGGCCTGATGGCTTCACTGGATTGTTCTACCAATTCTACTAGGACATTGTAGGAGAAGACATATTCATGCTGCTACAAGAGTTCTATACAGGAGAACCATTACCAAAAGCCATAACGCATACTACCCTTGTGCTACTGCCTAAGAAACTACAAGTGCAAACATTCTTAGACTTAAGACCTATAAGATACTACCCTATTGATTTCTCCCAACCAATATGGCTTTGTGAAAGGAAGGAGTATATTTGAAAATATATTGCTCACTCAGGAAATTGTGAATGATATAAGGATGAGAGGGAAACCAGCCAATGTGGTAATCAAGCTTGATATGGCAAAGGCTCATGACAGGGTGTCTTGGAAATATATACTACAAGTGTTGAAGACAATAGGGTTTGCTGAGCATTTTATCAACATGATAGGGAACTTACTGATCAACAATTGGTGCTCAATTCTAATCAATGGGCAAGCTTCAGGGTTTTTCAAGTCCAGTAGAGGGGTGAAACATGGTGATCCACTTTCCCCAGCATTGTTCATTCTGTCTACGGAGGTACTGTCAAGATTGCTGAATAAATTGTTTGAAGACAAGAGATTTATAGGATTTGGAATGCCAAAGTGGACTGATCCATTAAAAAACTTGTCTTATGCTGGTGATATGATAATTTTCTCATCTGATGACCCTTATTCTTTAAAGAAAGTAGTTGAAGTGCCCACACAGTATGGGAAAATTTATGGGCAGCTAGTTAACAAGTCAAAGAGCTCTTACTACATCCATTCAAAGGTTGCAAGGAACTTGGTAGATTCTGTTGGTGCTATAACTGGATTCCAAAAAAGAAAATTCACTTTCACTTACCTTGGGTGTCCAATGTTTTACATAAGGAGAAGGAAGTATTACTTCAATGATCTCATTAAGAAGGTGAAGACAAAACTTCATTCATGGAAGAGGAAACTAATGTCCTTTGGAGGCAAACCTACTCTTATTACTAGTGTGCTTCAAAGTTTATCAACTCACATCCTGTCAGTCTTGGATCCTCCTCATAATGTCCTAGTACACATGCACAATATGTTTGCTAGATTCGTTTGGAGTGCCAATGAAGAAGGCAGAAGTAGACACTGGACCAAATGGCTGAATTTATGTCTCCCATAGGGGAAATGAGGTCTGGGGTTCAGGTCTCTATTTGATATTTCAAAAGCATTGTTTGCACAATTGTGGTGGAGGTTTAGGACATCAAAGTCATTGTGGTCCAACTTCATGTGGAATAAATATTGCAAGAAGGATCTACCTACTGTGGTGCATATTAGACAAGGATCCCATGTGTGGAAGAAAATGCTAGAAGCAAAAGAAGAGGTCAAGCAGGAAATTCTGTGGCAAATGAGTAGTGGTTCAAAAAATATTTGGTATGGAAATTGGACTGGAATTGGAGCTCTATATCATATTGTCCCCCCGAAATTCACTATCAATGAAGACTTACAAGAAGTGGTAGAATTGAGGACAGAGAATGGATGGGATGATCACTCCTGGATCAAACTTTCCCAGAAGACATAGCAGGGCACATAAGGCAAGAAGTTTACTTCAGTCACACAAATGACTACTGTGATACACCTAAATGGATGTCCACAGCTTCAAGTAAATTTACAGTTGGTAGTGCATGGAAAATCTTGAGGCATAGAGAATCAACAAATCCAGAATACAAATCACTCTGGACTAAAGGTTTACCTACCAAAATATCATTTTTCCTATGTAGATTATGGAGAATAAAGGTTCTAACAGATGACTTATGGAGGAGAAATGGGTACCAAACTATTTCAAAATATTGGTGTTCCTTCCCTCCACAAGTGGATACATCCCAACACATTTTCCTTACAAATGCCACTGCTGTCGCGCCCCTTTTTTTCCTAGCGAAATCGGGCTTTGACACGTGACAACTCTTTTAAGGAAGGTATAAAAGAGAAGAGTCGCTACCTAATGATTTTTAAGGTGTGTTAGGGCACCTATTTGAAATGACTCTAGTTTAATTAGTCTGCATCGCCAAAGATCGGGTAAGGGCTCAAGTTACCTCAAGGAGAAGGTGTTAGGCACTCCTCGAAGTCCACAACTATGGGTCCCGACCGATCGTAAATAATATGGATTAGTCTAAGTGATCAAGTAAGCAAAGAGAGCTTGAATAAGGAGGTGAAACTATTTTTTGATTCTAGTAGAAAAGAAAGAAAATGGGGGGTCCTAAGTTTTTTAGCCTAAAGGATCACCCCGAGCAACATAAATAATATTTCGTAACTTCCTCGAGATGGGGTGTTACTCATATTATTCAGTGGGCACGGACTATCATCTCCTGCTACCCGATAACTATGTTAAAGTTGTTTACCTAAAAGCGCTCTAATTCAGTGCTAAACCATACCCTATGAGTGCACTACCCCTCCCATACCTATGGTCCAGGAGGCTTTGGACCTCTATTTGGATGGTTCTAGACCTTATCTAGGTTGCTCAGAAATGCAAAAGCTAAGCGACAATCAAAACATCCAAAGACTTCACATAGATGCAATTAAAGGCTCACATTGACCACCGCACTTAAGTAGCAAGTGCACGCAAACACATATATAAATTCCGAATTGGCAGAGTCCAGAATCTTAAACCTATGGACATGCTTTATAGGCGATCAAAGTATGCAGGTAAATTTCAGATGCAGGATATTGCTTATAAGCGGAATGATGCAGGATTATAAGCTAATTATTAACAGTTTTAAGTTACCAATCTCATATGTGATGCCTAGGTGATCTACGCAATTAGGTATAACAGAATCTGCCAGGAAGAGTCCCAGAACTATCCAGAATTTTTAACAGTGACGCTCAGAAACAGTGTTTGAGTAGTCTAATGTTAGCCAATTAACAAGCAATTATTTTTCTATAGGCAGGATCTCTAACAGTTGATAATTAGAACTCGCTTTATTTATACTTAGCTCTATAAATAATATTTCTAGTGATCAATGTGATATAATAGCGAATGAAGTGATCTAATCCTATAAGCATGATTTCTCGTGAGTAACCAAAGCGAATTGAAAGAAAGTTCGTTACCATTTGTTCCTATAGGCAGGTTTCTAATGCATTTGAAAGTAGTCATGTAGAGTTCTCAATTCCTATAGGCATGTTGTCTATAAAGACGTAGCAGTAGACATAGCATCTGAACTCATGATTAATGGTAAACAAGTAGTGTGTGTGTGCTTCTCCTAATGTCATGATTTCTACAGTGCTCATGTAATCGAACAAAACATATAGCAAGCATATTGTCAAGTCCTATAGGCATGTTGTCTATAAAGACGTAGCAGTAGACATAGCATCTGAACTCATGATTAATGGTAAACAAGTAGTGTGTGTGTGCTTCTCCTAATGTCATGATTTCTACAGTGCTCATGTAATCGAACAAAACATATAGCAAGCATATTGTCAAGTCCTATAGGCATGTTATCTACCCATTGTGCATGTAGATATAAAATTCTACCCATTCCCTTTTTTACTGGCACCTCAATTGTTTATACAAAAGGTTATTACAGGCCCAATAATGAGTAAAAATACAAATGTTACATAATAGTGAGAATAGGCCTACAACAGGCCTAAATAAAAATACCCAGCATTGCCTGGGCCTTCAATAGCTTTTACACAGCATACCCAGGCCTTCAACAAAGAGCCATATTCAATAAACGACTCAGGGATCCATAGAGGAGCCCAGAACCAATTTACTCAACCATGGCACCAAGTGTTTCACCATTTAAATCAGCCAATTCAAGTACACAACACATAACAGAGGGAAGTAGAGTGAATAAGAACGGTTTGAGATTGAGGGACTGACTAAGGACCAAGCCCTAGTATGTCAGAATTCACAAGGGTCTCAATTGCACCCCGATCAGTATTCATACTAGGGAGGCCAACAATAGAACCTAGGTAACCTTGGCTTTCAGTCGGCTAAGAATGAAGAGTTCATAATAGCATAAGTTGCAAGTAAGGAGAGTGGACAGAAGTTAGGGGTAGACAGAGCCAAGTTGAGCATACAGAATAGCCAGTCAAGCAGGTCCCAAGACTTGGTCAGGAGAACTTCAACATTTAGGAAAATAGCACATAACAAACACATATTGAGAGAGAGTTAGAAGAGGAACAGGTTTGCCAGGTTTGACAGAAGTTAACATTAACAGGTTAAGACCTAAGAAGTCCAATTTATGCTAAGTACATCTTAGTATCATAAGACAAACATGTTAACTCTCATCAGGAGACAAGACTACATTGAAACATGATAGGAACACACATTATGACAGGCCAAGTAATTACTGAAGGAACAGGGGATTAAAACACACTGGGTGGTATATTAGCATGGAAGCAAGATCACAGTGTAGGGAAAAGGTCTTATAATATTAAACACATTATGTATGCAAGATAATCATCATAGAGATTCAGAACAGAGTAAAAGGTAAACTCATGTTAAACAATGCATGTAGGTATTCTAGAATTGACACAGTAGACTAATTACCTAAAGAAGGTCCATGTTATGCTAAGTGTAAGTCCTGATGTTATGGAACAGTCATGCTAATTTGGTAATAGGACAACATTTAGACATGAGAAAAGCAGATTATAACTACTGGGGAATCAGGGATGGGTTAAACATGCTAAAGGCATTTAATAGAAAACAGGGTCAAATATGTTAGATAAGCAAGCTACCATAGAAATTCAGAATGTGATGGGAAATAGGCTTGTGCCTTACAGTGGGTATGCATATTCATGCTTGTGAACTGACTACACTAGTCGACTAAACGAAGGACAAATTATGCGAGTAAGGCATATTCAAATAACAAGATTGATAGCAAAAGACTAAATTAAATACCAGAAATGCTAACAAGTGTAAGAGTTCCAAACAGTAACAATTGGAACACATCGACTGGTCAGAATTTAATAGAACTAGGTTTAGACATTCTTGAAACTAAAAGTTGAAGAGACCTGAAGGATTAAAGAAAGCAAACACGATTACACACAAAAGTAATCAAGAAATCATACTGAGCGGACCAATTGCAGGAGTTAAAACGTATGTAAACCATAGATATCCAAGAATGAAATTGCAAAGTATAGTGACTCACCAGTTAAGCGAAGAATAATAAAGAATAGGTTTCCACAGAAAAACCCAGAATCCTTAATGCGTCAAAGTTCCCAAGAGCTTCGATGAACTCATGGCAATGCTCGCACCAAGAACAGGTAACAAGATGCTAATGGCCTTGGCTTTCAGCCAGCCAGTACAGAATACCAAGCAAGAGAGTAGCAAAAACCCCAAATTTTAGTAAGAATCGATTTTCAAAGTCTCCCCCAAAAGGAAAAATGAGGGGGTTTATATAGTAGTTCAAAATCGAGCAAACAATAAGAAAACAGAATAATTTAAACAACAAACAAGAAAAAGAATCATACAAATCGATTTGAAATCAATTTAAGAGAGAAAATCTGTAAATCCTAGTTTTTTAGGGAAAATGTAAATCAACAGAATCCAAACAAAATCGGAATCACACAGTGCAGAATCAGACGCGTGTAGGGGAAATACGGTCCAGATTTAAGAAATAGGACTCATTCGAACAGAATTGGAGAGGTAGTACTTGACATGTTTAGGTAAGTACTAGGTGATACCATGGAGAATCAACCAGTAGTGGAAACACACAAATATGGTAAGTTGATAAGAGGAAAATTCCATTGTGGCCGGGATTAGGAGAAGATTTGGAGAAGGCGGCGGTTAGAGTTTTTGGTGGGGGAGGAGCGTTTGAGGGCGGCTAGACAGAGACAGTGTTCTCTAGGGTTTAGGGATTGGGTTATTAGAGAAGAGGGGTTGAAGGTTGTGAGCCGTTGATCATTTTTTATCAACGGTTGTGGTTTAAGGGGGTCTGGATCGGTTTTGGACTGGATAGGGTTTCCTGAGATTGGGCTTGAGGTTTTGAGCCAGGGATTTGGGTTTGTCTTGTCCGAAAATAACTCAAAATTGGGCCAGCTCTTTTAAATAGAAATTAAAAGGGAAATAATTAAATAAAATAGCTAAAAATGCTACTTATGTAAATTAATACTTTAAACAATTATAGAATGTAAAATATTATTTTGACCCTAAATGAAATATCAATTGCAATAAGAATGCAAAATATAGGCTACTATTATAAATTTAAATAAATAGCTTAAAATGTAAACATAATTATATGAAATGAAATGAAAAATATTATGAAATATGTATGAGGATGCAAAAATAGTAATTTGGGTGATTAAGTCATCATAAAATAATTTAAAGGGATAATTACTGAATATTTATATAATGTAAATGCAAGAAAATTAATTTAAGCGCTCTAAAAATATGGAAAATTATAGGAAATGCTTGTATAAATTTGTAAACTAAATAATGATGCATAAAATGCTATTTTGAAGGCATGTATATATTTTAAAAAATATTAAGGGCAAAATTTGGTATCAATAGCTGCCCCTCTTTACCTGGGAATGATGAAAGAGTTGTTGGGTAAAGAAAATGATAACCAATTTTAACTGAATTGAGTGAGGGAAGATGAGATTTGGGAAAAAGTGGGCCGAACCCTGGTTCCTGAGTTGCCTACATATCCCCGGTGTTACGGGAATCAGGCCATGTGTAGTTCTGTATCCAATGGTGGATGAAACCGATGGAATTATTATAGGAATGGTCGTATGTTTCGTAAAAGATTCTTTTGGGTGGGATAGTATCGGATGAATTTATGTGAATTCATGAATGTGAATTTGAGTCGTTATGGATGTATCACAGGGTAGATATCTGAACGGTCATAGTGTAAAAGGTGGGCAATTACTGGTGGTCGGTTACGTTTGAAGCGATTGATAGATGTGAATGTTATGAACGGAAATCGGAGCGAAGATTGTTCCTGTTTGAAGAATGGTTACTTCCTGGATTACCTGCAAAACTTAAAACACGATGCATGCAGATATATATGGATTATTGTGAAAATTCAAATATAATGCAAATTCCCTTTGGACCATGAAGGTTGTCTTTGGACGGTGAGGATGATGTCCTTGGACCATGACGTCCCGGGCCATGAATCATGCGATAAGGGATACGCAGGCCATGAAATAATGTCCTCGGGCCATGAAGATGGTGCCTCCGGACGATGTTGCCTTTGAATAATAATGTACAATATTGATAGATCCTTAGGTCATGGAATGGTGTCTTCTAGCTTTGAGGATGATGCCTTTGGACTATGAAGCCTTTGGACAAAAATGGCGATGTTTCAGCCCATGCAATGCAAAGACATGATGTTTGGTCATATGCGAGGACACGACAAGAAAAAGCGTAGTCTTGGTAAGGTGAGGGCAATGCTTAGCCCTGGATGAGTAAAGGATTGCTAGGTCTTAGATGGCGTAATAAAGATAGCCTTTGATCTTGAGGAAAAGGCAGTGCTTAGCCTTATGCAAGAAAGGGAGGCAGGGCTTAGCCTCATGACAAATAGGAGACAATGCTTAGTCTCATGTGAAGAAGGCAATGTTTAGCCTTATGCAGTTAAGGAGGCAGGGCTTAGCCTCATGCAAATAGGAGACAATGCTCAGTCTGATGCAAATAAAGGCAGTGCTTAGCCTTATGCAGTTAAGGAGGCAATGCTTAGCCTCATGCAAATAGGAGACAATGCTTAGACTCATGCAAAGAAAGGTAGTGCTTAACCTTGTGCAGTTAGGGAGGCAATGCTTAGCCTGATGCAAATAGGAGACAATGCTTAGTATCATTCAAAGAAAGGCAGTGCTTAGCCTTATGCGGTTAATGAGGAAGGTCTTAGCCTCATGCAAATAGGAGACAATGCTTAGTATCATTCAAAGAAAGGCAGTGCTTAGCCTTATGCGGTTAATGAGGAAGGTCTTAGCCTCATGCAAATAGGAGACAATGCTTAGTCTCATGCAAAAAAGGCAGTGCTTAGCCTTATGCAGTTAAGGAGGCAAGGCTTAGCCTCATGCAAATATGAGACAGTGCTTAGTCTCATGCAAAGAAAGGTAGTGCTTAGCCTTGTGCAGTTAAAGAGGCAATGCTTAGCCTCATGAAAATAGGAGACAGTTCTTAGTCTCATGCAAAGAAAGGCAGTGCTTAGCCTTGTGCAGTTAAGGAGGCAATGCTTAGCCTCATGCAAGAAAACAATGAGTGGTAGTGAGAAAGCAAAGTATTTCTTAGCTGGTGATATGTTTGCGTTTGGAAACTTTGTCATTATGAAGATAGTGATTTTGATATGTATGTATTTGTGAATACTCCTGTTATGTTTATTGTGCCTACATCCAAAGAAAAATCTTGAGATTTGCGGGGAATGTTGGTTCGTGCTTTCGCCTTCTCGCTTTGCTTTTGTTCCTGTCTTGAGATCCTGTTCGAGTTACCCTGGGCGACATCTAGTTGTTTGTAAAAAAATAAAGTTTTCGAAAAATATGTCATGCATTTGATGAATGTAATTATTTTAAATATAGTAATATGTGATATCAAGTAAGTTAGATGAACTTTGAAAGCAATTCTTTGACTGTTCTGCGTACGACGAAATTGGCTGGATTTGCTTCAGAATGTTGAGGGTCCTCCTCAAACTTCTGCCCCAGTTTCTGACCATGGAAAAATGAAGATTTTATTGAGATGTGACCGAACCCACATGGCTGCCTATGTATCCCCTCTTAAACGAGAATCAGATCATGCGTAGTTCAATTACCTCAAGTGTAAACAATCTAAACATAGTATCTCTTGACTGCGTCTGAGTTGATAGGTTTTGGCCAAATTTCTCCATCCATTTCTGCAAGTATGAGTGCTCCTCCTGTTAGTACTCTGTACACCATGTAGGGCCCTTGCCAACTGGGTGAAAATTTCCCTTTGGTTTCATCTTGATGCGGGAAGATCCGCTTTAGCACCAACTGCCCTAGTGTGAATTGTCTAGGCTTGACCCTTTTGTTGAAAGCTCTAGAAGTTCTATTCTGGTAAAATTGACCGGGACATACCACATTTATTCTTTTTCCGTCAATAAGAGCATGTTGTTCATAACGACTTTGTATCTATTCTGCATCATTGAGTTCGGCCTCTTGTATGATTCTCAAAGAAGAAATTTCTACTTTGGCGGGAATGACGGCTTCAGTACCATAGACCAGCAAATAAGGAGTTGCCCCGGTTGATGTGCGAACCGTGGTACGATATCCAAGTAGGGCGAATGGTAACTTTTCGTGCCATTGTTTGTGATTATCTACCATCTTCCTTAATATCTTCTTGATGTTCTTATTGGCGGCTTCCACAGCTCAGTTCATTTGCGGCTTGTATGTTGTGGAATTCATATGCTTGATCTTGAAGGTTTCACACATTGATATCATCAAATCACTATTAAGGTTAGCGGCGTTGTCGATGATGATTGACTAAGGTACCCCGAATCGACAGACAATACGATCCCTAACGAAATCTGCTATGACCTTCTTAGTTACAGCCTTGTAAGATGCGGCTTCAACCCATTTTGTGAAATAGTCTATGGCCACTAGCATGAACCTGTGCCCATTTGAAGCGGTGGGTTCAATTGGACCAATGACATTTATCCCCTAAGCGGAGAAAGGACAAGGTGCACTTGTTGCATTGAGTTCATTGGGTGGCACTCGTATTATATCGACATGCACTTGGCATTGATGACACTTTTGGACATACCTGATGTAGTTTGTTTCCATAGTCATCCAAAAATATCCTGCTCTTAATATCTTCTTAGCTAAGACGAAGCCATTCATGTGTGGTCCGCAAGTTCCGGCATGTATTTCTTCGAGCAATTTGGATGCTTCCTTGGTGTCGACGCACCGTAATAACCCCATATCTGGAGTCCTTCTGTACAGAATTCCTCTGCTTTGAAAGAAGTGGTTAGATAATCTTCGAAATGTGCATTTCTGAGTATGATTTACGTGCTCCGGGTATTCTCCTTTTGCCAAATATTCTTTGATGTCATGGAACCATGGATTTCCATCAATATTTTCTTAAACATGAGCACAATAAGCAGGTTGATTATGAATCCCTACCGGGATAGGGTCGATGAAATTCTTGTCTGGGTGTTGAATCATGGAAGATAAAGTGGCCAATGCATCTGCGAACTCATTCTTGATTCTTGGAACATGTTTGAACTCTATCTTTGTGAATCTCTTCATCAATTCTTGTACATAGTACAAATACGACATTATTTTGGTATTCTTTGTAGCCCATTCTCCTAGAACCTGATGTACCAAAAGGTCTGAGTCACCAATTACCAGCAATTCCTGAACGTTCATGTTAATGGCCAACTTGAGTCCTAAGATGCAAGCCTCATATTCTGCCATATTGTTGGTACATGGAAACCTGAGCTTTGCAGATATTGGATAGTGTTGACCTGTCTCTGATACTAAAACTGCTCCAATACTCA
This sequence comes from Nicotiana otophora, assembly GCA_000715115.1. Classification (NCBI taxonomy): domain Eukaryota; kingdom Viridiplantae; phylum Streptophyta; class Magnoliopsida; order Solanales; family Solanaceae; genus Nicotiana; species Nicotiana otophora. The sequence continues at coordinate 29,286 of AWOL01S0031298.1, forward strand.
CTCCTTTGAGATTTGCAGCTCCATCGAAGAACATTCTCCAACCATCAAGTTTTAGTGATATCTTCTCCTATAAATGGTACCTCTTCATTGGGAAAATACATTTTTAGTGGAACGTATTCTCCACCTACAGGATTTTCTGCCAGATGATCTGCCAACGCTTGCCCCTTGACAGCCTTCTGAGTTACATAGATGATGTCGAACTCACTTAGTAATATCTGCCATTTTTCTAACTTCCCCATGGGCATGGGTTTTTGGAAGATGTAGTTTAACGGATCCATCCTTGATATGATATATGTGGTGTAGGCACAGAAGTAGTGCCTCAACTTTTGAGCTGTCCATATCAAAGCACAGTAGGTACGTTCCAACCAAGAATACCGTGCTTCATAGGGTGTGAACTTCTTGCTCAGATAGTATATGTCCTGTTCCTTTCTTCCCGTCTCCTCGTGTTGTCCCAAGACACAGCTGAAAGCTCCATGTAGTACAGATAAATAGAGTAGCAAAGGTCTCCCAGGTTCCGGTGGGACCAGAACAGGTGGTTTGGATAAATATTCATTGATCTTGTCAAAGGCTTTCTGACACTCTTCAGTCCAACATTGGAGCGTCTTTCTTCAATATTTTGAAAATCGATTCACAGATCACAGTTGATTGTGCTATAAAACGGCTGATGTAATTGAGACGCCCTAAGAAACGCATCACATGTTTCTTGTTCTTCGGAGGTGGAAAATATTGGATAGCCTTGACCTTTGACGGGTCTAACCCAATTCCTCGGTGGCTGACGATGAACCGTAACAGCTTTCCAGCAAGGACTCCGAAGGCACATTTTGCGGGATTCAGTTTTCGGTTGTACGTTCGAAGTCGATCAAAGAATTTTCTCAAATCTGTCATGTGATATGTACCCTTCTTAGATTTGATAATGACGTCGTCCATGTACACCTCTATCTCCTTGTGTATCATGTCATAGAAAATGGTTGTCATGGCCCTCATATAAGTGGCTCCAGCATTCTTTAGGCCAAACGACATCATTTTGTAGAAATACACTCCCCATGGTGTAATAAAGGCTGTCTTTTCGGCATCTTCTTCATCCATCCAGATCTGATGATATCCCGTGAAGCAATCCACAAAGGATTGAAGTTCATGCTTGGCACAATTATCAATCAGTATGTGTATATTGGGCAAAGGAAAATCATCTTTGGGACTTGCTCTGTTTAAATCTCGATAGTCGACACAC
>AWOL01S0031301.1:1243-24594 GCA_000715115.1 Nicotiana otophora
GGGGGGCGGCCAAATCCCTTTGGGGCAGATTTGGACCTTAAAACTACTAGTTTGGGCCATTGATTTGGACTCCAATTGGGCTCCCTTTGAAACACCCCCTTTTGGACCTCTTTTAAGCTCATTTTGAGCCCCTTTGGTGGACTTCAAGGGCTGATTTGGTGGCCCAATCTTCCTCCTCTTGGACTTCAATTTGGATCACCAAATAATTGTAAAACTTGGATAATTCATCTACCTTGGGCTTGAGCTCTTCCTCTATAATTAAAAGCTTCTTTATTTGCCATTGAAGTCCAGCAACCTTAGAGTGCAACTCTTTAGCTTGAAATCTTGTAAATGGCCTTGGAGCTTCCAAAACTCTATCCTTGTCCTTGATGCTATCAGAATATTAGCCCCAGACAATTATAGAAATCGTATTAAGAACATTGTAGAATCGCTCTTAATATTTGAGGTACAACATAGGTACCAACCTCATAAGAAGTCAGTATGAAGCTCTCGCCAGATTGTGTAGGAGCTGCGAGTATTATAATAGAGCTTCAAGTTGTGAATATGAATCGTACCTATGTGGAAGGGAGGTCATGAAAGAGGTAGAAGATGTAATGTAAGATTTTTAAGGCAAGTAAGGTAAAGGTGAACAACGTACGAGATACTCAAATGCAAAAGGTTGTGAATAGTCCAGACTTCGGATAGAAGTCTAGAAGCATTGGGATTCAATATCCAAGAACGATAGCAGCGTCGTCAGTGGCGTACCTTCCACCCTATGGTTTCTAAGTACCGAGAGATCTAGTCAGGAGAGTAAAGAAGAGTTAAAGACGATGTGATGTCTCGCTTAATGTTCCAGAATAACATAAGGGAATCAATGGTGCAAGCAAGTTGAAGGAAGGTTGTGAATAGTAGATACGTAGAGGTCACAAGCTAAAGTATAGTAAAGCGACAAGGTTTTATGACAGGAATAAGGATGAAAAAGGGTGAGTAAGAAGGTGATGAGAATGGGTCAGTTCTCAGGATTAAGCCCATGAAAACATAAGAGCCGATGGGTTCTCTAAGTTATAGAAGGCTCAGTATAGCCTGAATGAACTCAAAGGAGTCTAAGATTAGTAGAATTTAAAAGAGATAAATAGCTACCCTGATAGTAGAATAAGGGTGTGATTGTGATAGATAAAGGATGACGTTTGTACCTTCGACTGAATAATGATTTGAAGAAAGAAAAAAAAGGAGAAGGATTATATTTCGCGAACGGCACGGGATCAGAATAACCCCAAAAGGCGAATCACATCGAGATACTATGAAATACAATTACAGAAATCACTTCAAATATTCCTCGATGCAATGTAAGCCCTAGTGGCAAGGTTTTACGTAAGAAATTTCAAATTATCAGTGGTATATTGTAGATATATTGAGGAAAATCATAATAGATGGACAAAAGTCACGAAGTATAAGCTAAGATTAGGGTGTCAATCTTAAGATGAACAGTAATGAGGAAGCATTAAAGGACTTAGATTTATATATATGGTATAAGCAACAAGAGTAAGATGGAATTTGGTAGCAGAACTCCGCAACGATAAATCGAAGTAAGAATTATGGTATAGTATGGCTTAAAGCTAATGACGCTCAGAAGGACAGCTTGACATAATTTTGTATGTGTTCACAAAGTGAAGCCTAGAGATTGGCTAAAGGCTAGACGAAAGAGAAGAGAAGAGTCGCATAGGCGCACATACAAGGTTAGAGTCGTAAAGGCTGCATGATAGAAGGTAGCAACAGTTACGAGATTAGAAGGATTCCGACTACAAGTCGTGGTGTGAGAAAGAGGCTTAAAGGGGGGAATGCCCTGGCCTTTGGGATTCATTCACAGAACAGTCGCCTAGATGGCAAAAGGAGTACTAAACTATTCGCAAGAGCTTTGGTTTATGAGAATGATAAGTGCATCCGTCAACATTCGAGGACGAATGTTCCAAAGGAGGGAATGATGTTACACCCGATGTCTTTTTACGTTAAAGTTTTGTCGTAAGTTAATCGATGTAAGTTCGGGAATAAGATTATTTTGGGATTATAAGTATTATGCTATTTCAAACAAGTGATGAGTAAATTCGTGAAGGTGACAGGGTAAGTAAATCGAAAATAAATTTCATCGAAGTTTGTCAGGTTGGGATAAAATACGGCCCGGGCTAAAATATCCGGTATTTATGGACTAGTGCCATACAAGGTACCACATGACCATGATAGTAAGGTGTACAAAGTGTATTAAAAGTGAGTAGTATTTTATGTAATTTGAGATAATTGATTAATTATGGGGATAATTGATTAATTATGGGAATAATTATCATTAAGTGGATAAAGATCTCTTTTTGGGGCTGCCACTTGGCATCAAGATAAGCCAAAGTGGAACCGAAATGTAGGATGAGTCATAAGGCATAATATGACTTGATTACACGTATCGAATTCTTGGTTAAATCCATTGCTTGGTCTCTTAAATAATAATATAACTTGGAGAAAGAGGCTTAAAGGGGGGAATGCCCTGGCCTTTGGGATTCATTCACAGAACAGTCTCCTAGATGGCAAGAGGAGTACTAAACTAATCGCAAGAGCTTTGGTTTATGAGAATGATAAGTGCATCCGTCAACATTTGAGGACGAATGTTCCAAAGGGGGGAATGATGTTACACCCCATGTCTTCGTACGTTAAAGTTTCGTCGTAAGTTAAAAGTTTGGGAATGAGATTATTTTGGGATTATAAGTATTATGCTATTTCAAACAAGTGATGAGTAAATTCGTGAAGGTGACAGGGTAAGTAAATCGAAGAAAATGAATTTCGTCGAAGTTTGTCAGGTTGGGATAAAATACGGCCCGGGCTAAAATACCCGGTATTTATAGACTAGTGCCATACAAGGTACCACATGACCATGATAGTAAGGTATACAAAGTGTATTAAAAGTGAGTAGTATTTTATATAATTTGAGATAATTGATTAATTATGGGGATAATTGATTAATTATGGGGATAATTATCATTAAGTGGATAAAGATCTCTTTTTGGGGCTGCCACTTGGCATCAAGCTAAGCCAAAGTAGAACCAAAATGTAGGATGAGTCATAAGGCATAATATGCCTTGATTACACGTATGGAATTCTTGGTTAAATCCATTGCTTGGTCTCTTAAATAATAATATAACTTGGAGAAAATGAAGGAAGTTATGGCATTCTTGCCACTTTAATTATTGACCAGCAACGTTGGGTGATTAGCAACAAAAGACTTCTTTTAAAAATCTNTTAAATAATAATATAACTTGGAGAAAATGAAGGAAGTTATGGCATTCTTGCCACTTTAATTATTGACCAGCAACGTTGGGTGATTAGCAACAAAGGACTTCTTTTAAAAATCTAAATATTGAAAATGGTCAGATCCGCTAAATGACGGGTGAACTTCAGCAAGGTTCATTCCCCATTCCAAAAATGAAAGTATACTATGCACTTAGCCCTCAAAAAGGTGGAAAGAATGACTATGTTAGTCATCTTTACAATTGTGTTCAATTGATATCAAAAATTCATTTTTGGAGGAGATTTTGGAGTTCATATGTGACTTTATGTTAAAATAGCAATGGCAGTTCTTAAAATTGTGAAGAAATTCATATGAAATTATACTGCGTAATAGCAACAGGATTTTGCGATTCTAAAGGAGTACGGTGCAACCTTTTTCAAGAATATCATACGGATATTTTCCTACTCCAGGTATCCCTTTTTTCTTTTTGGCATGACCCAAATGATACTGAAAGAAACGAGCAAACACATAATTTTCATAAATGACTCTATTCATAGAAATATTAAGGGTGTCTATATTCTTGATTCCCCATGTGAATTATTATTATATCTTCTGTTCATGAGTCTCAGAAAAATACATATTTGATAAAGTTTAGCCGAAAGGTATATTGATTTTTATGGTATTCCGAGAAAATCTTATTAACGTATTTCTTAAGGCATATTATTTTTATGACATTCCGAGAAAATATTATTAATATATTTCTTATGCATTTCATGCATGTATACATATACATTGACCCATGACTAGATAGAGTTATATACGCACCACCACCTGATCAGCTGGTATACATTGATGATTTGCCCATAGTGGCCGAAATGATATGATGGGATGCCCTCAGAGGCTTGATGATCTTATGAACATATACCTATGCATAGTATGACATTTATACGCATATGCATGACATTATAAAAATGAAATGATTCACAGAGCTATGCAGACGTACATATCGAGTCTTTTATACCATGTTTCTCTCATGTCTATTGTTTATTGATTTTCATTCCTTACATACTCGGTACATTATTTGTAATGACGTCCCTTTTGCCTAGATACGCTGTGTTTCATGCCCGCAGGTCTCGATAGACAGGTCGAGAGTCCTCCAAGTAGGCGATCAGCTCAGCAGAAGATATTGGTGCAATCTATTTGCTCTGGAGTTGCTTGTTGGTCAGTATGATTTAGATGTGTATGGTTTGGTATGACGGGGCTCTATCCCGACCTTTATAACATTTATGTACTCTTAGAGGCTTGTAGACATATGTCGTGTACGTGAAAGATTGTACGGCCTTGTCGGCCTATATTTTGAGTTTATAAATGATCATGTTGGCCTATTAGGCACGTATGTTACGTGTATATGATGATGTAATAAGAAATATACGTTACATTGGTACTCGGTTGAGTAAGGTACCGGGTACCCGTCGCGGCCCATCGGTTTGGGACGTGACAAAGGCCCACACCTGAAATTATACGTGCCGGTGTAGGGATGGATTGTAATATTATTCCCCTTAATTTTGATGAAACTGGTAACAATTGTTGATTTGATAAGTCAACCCACACGGCATATGTGGGAAGACGGCCTAGCTAATCGGGTGGAGATCGGATACCATGTTGCGCACATGGTAGTACTACTCGTGGTAATAACTTTCTTTCGCATCACATGTCAAACCACATTGTCCGTGCGGAGATGGCCTAGCCGATCCGGCGTGATCGGACTCCGTGGTAACAAAGACGGTGGAATATCGGTGCTAATGATCCGCCAACCAAAAATTGTATATGAAGTTGGTATTTTGAAAATTATTATGTTTTAACTGGGCATTTGGATATTGTTGATTGTGACTTGCTATTTGTATGTGTTGCTTTTTATTATATTGGTATTCTATTTTGAAAGAGGACTTTTAGCTATACATACTAGTACTATTCGACAGCACTAAAGTCCCTTTTGCCGGGGCCGCTGCATCTTTAATGGATAGGTGGTTCTACAACAGGCGGCATTGATCAATGATAGTAGTACACTCTTTTCAGCTAATTTGGTGAGCCACACTTAATTTCAGGGTCATGTATCTTTTGTTTCTCATGTACTGTGTTTTGAGGTATAGCCGGGGCCTTGTGGACGACATTTTCATATTACTCTTCTATTGTACTTAGAGGTTTCGTAGACAGGTTGTGGGTTGTGGTTGATGTTGGGAATTGAACTAGAAATGTTGGTATTTGAAAATCATGTTTTTCATTAATTCTATAAACTCGTAATGTTTTGGAAATTATAAATGAAGCTGCTAATGGGAATAAATGAAACTCCTCACCATACACATAATCATGGGTGATTCCATGTCACCCCAATCTATATAAGCCCAACAACACCTCCTAACAGAGGATCCTTACTTCAACCTTAGTCTATGAACCTTAAAACCCAAATCCCCAAAATCCGGAACTCATTATATGACCTGATTCTTGCATCTATGCACCGTATAACTCTGAACAAGCTGTATCAATCCATAACCATATGTCAAGACATAATCACATGATATACTACATAACTCAAATACTCATAGCAATAACTTCTGACCGCAATAGCTGCTCGATAACCAACCCGACACCGGTAACAAACCTCATATCAACTAAAACCTTGTTCTGAACCTTCGTACACTGCCAATGATAAAAGAAACATATAGAAAATCATAACCACCCATAAGATTAATAAGTCGTGGAGCTCTATTGCCCGATAAGAACCATATGCAAACTTTACGCCGACTAGTGACACAATTCTTGCAAACATATCTTAATCAAATCCGATGGCAGTCATTTCAGGCTCAATAAGCTCACCTAATCTAGTACAAGCTACTCGACCGACCTGTCACCCAAATCCTACTTAGAGCCACATATCATGCAATCCTTGCACCAACGAACAATAACTCAAATATACCCAATGATGGAAAGAGAATGGAAATGAAGAAACCATCCATCCAGCTCAACAGAGACCACCACGAAGAGCAATGATATCAATCCACCACACAAGGGGCAACATAACACACGAAATAAGCACAAAGGATCATATCCTAGCATAACGATGTCGCGATGCATGACCCAATCTGACACCGATTCACCTGGAATACGTCGCGCCATGATATCGCATTCAACAACCATAAGCATATCAACATCAAACACACGAAGCACGTGACCATAACAATGGAGATATGGATATCACTATATACCAGAAACAGGAAGACCATAACCAAGGCACAATCAACCATTCAACACCCCAAGAGCAATCTCGCTCCACTTTTGCTACAAAGCCCAAACATAACCGCATTAGTGTGTAGATAACCAACAGATCATAACCCATCGCAGCATAAGAGAGTAACACATGAGACATATCAGAACATGAATGTGATCCACACTAACCGATAACATACCCCTCCATAATAACTGCGGTGAGTAGATAAATCTGACCCGATTTAGAACACACATTCTTATTAGACCTACTTGTAGCCTCCAAATCAATTTCGATCCTTCCAAAGTAGGTAGATAGCCTCCGAAAAGCCCACAATAACATATCTATAGTACATACCATCAGTTGCCAACCTCTTAACATACCTTCCTCATTCGCAACCATGGAACAATCTGCCTCGAGAACCCTCTTAGTCTTCAAATCCCTAGAATACTAGAATCTCCATATCCGATCACAACTACACTACTCAAATAATTGACACATTCCTCACATACGGTCAGCCCACGAGCAGTACTTCTATAATTCTTTCGTGACATAAAGCAAAATTTGGACATCAGCAGTCGATCAACCAGGCGATTACCGTAATACCAGTCAGGCATCCACAAGTCGAAACACAATGCGCCTTCTGGAGTGCTCACCCTTCTTAGGTGGTATCAAATAATGCTATAATTCTTCTAAACATCTGAAATCGTCCATGTTGTCTAGAACACTTGACCTCATCCAGGCTAAAATCATAACACACAACACATTTCTTATGCTGGTAGCAGACATCTAGCTCAAATTATGGTTGACACTATCAAGACCTCTTCGAGGCTAGTCCGCACATCACCAAGACATCAGAACTGAACTTCCGCAACTCAACCCAGTCATGCAAGTCATCAAACCCAAGAGTATTGCCACAGAATGCAGGTAAAGCATGACCACACAAAAAGACCAGTTACCTTTGTTGCTATACTGACCCAACACCACCGAGTTGACCCATTTATTTTAATCCCCCTCGACTTGTCTTCAGGTCAACACTTTCCCTTATCGGTACACAATAATCCTAAGTCAAAGCTCGCTACGGAAGACCCTAGCATGAACCACGTCATATGAAAACCTATAAACCGATGTATTTCCTCTAGAGCACCCAACAATGCTGCAACCGAGATACCCACTCTGAAGAGACCTTTTGTGAATCTAAAGATATTTCTCTAAACTCTCTGATACTGGAATGTAGATCTAGCAATGATACAGATATACCGTAAGTTCCAGCACCATCCCATGAAAATCTCATATCTTAGTCATGTATAATTTCGAGGAACCCCACAACAATGCATATACCTCAAACCCAAGACTGATATGACACTTGACCATGCAATATGATCGTCGACAGTAGACTCCCTCACTTAGTACAGAGTCATAGGGCACAACATCTGATAATCCATATTTCCAATCTTCATAAGCTCGTACAACACCAATCAGATACACGAACCAGGTGCATCCCACACTTGAACAACTGAAGATCTACCAACACGTACGCGTCCTTTGTCTGGACAATACCTCGAGACAATGATCGAGCATCTATGGCCCCCTCGTAACCCATCTGCAACATTACAAACTGTCGGAGCATAGCTGGTACCGTGCGCGCAATATTATATATGAGTGGATGTAAAGGTATATAAGATATATGCTTAAAGTTGAATCAATGCCGCACGATAATGAATGGAAGAAGTGGTTCCTAATAGTTCAGTAGCCTCTCGAAGATAAGTACAGATGTCTCCGTACCAATCCGCAAGAATCTACTGAACTTGCTTATGACTCGTAGCACCCATGTACCAAGAGCTCTGATACCAACTTGTCACGACTCCAATTTCTCACCTTAAGATGTCATGATGGCACCTAGTCTCTAAGACTAGGAAAGCCTAACACATGCTAATTTAATACGGAATTGAACTATTTAATCATTTATCATTAATTATTAAATGACATACATAGCCGCAAGCGGTCAATAGTTATACATTTCCCAAAACCGGTAGTACGGAGTCATAAGTACTACTAAAACGCACTAGAATTTCTAAAAACAATACTGTTTTGAATTACAATTTAATAGTAGCATAATGAAGCAAGATGGTGACTCTGAGGCATGCGAACGTCAAGCAGGTATACCTTGAAGGCTCCCGCCGTGCAAACGCAACTCTCAACAACACAATCCGAATACCTGGATCTGGACAAAAATATGCAGAAGCGTAGCATAAGTACACCACAACGGTACCCAGTAAATATCAAGACTAACCTCAGTAGAGTAGTGACGAGGCCAGGTCAAGATACTTGCTATACATATAAACCTGTTCAAGATATACATAAGCTAACAATGTAAAGAACATCAATATAATACCAACGGTGGAAAAATTATTGATTTATAACCAACAATGAAGTAATAGAAACATAAATAGCAGTAAGTAGTAAACGAGTAACAAAGAAACAACATAATCAGAACACCGATGAGATGTAAATGAACTCAAATAAGGAAAAACGGATGACAACTCAAATAATCAAATCGCTCCCAACATATGGACTTACAACAAGAATTACCCCGAGGTACCACACCTCAAAAATCACAAGTCATGGACCACAATTTCCAAATCTTACACATATGGCACTTCGTGCCCATAATAACAATCACGTTCACACGGCAAAACCCACATGCTACCATCTACTTTGCAAGCATGATAAATATTAATTTGGATGAACGAACGATATATTAAAACAACATAAAACATAATAACAATCTTGGATAAAGTACGGTGTCAAATGAAATAATGAGTTTATTTTAGAAACAAGTAAAGTAAAATAACATATAATTTGTACGAAACATAGTATAAGTTGGGTTTAGTTTAGAAATCAATAAAATTGAGCAAAAGTATCATTTTTAAACAAAGCAAAATATAAGTTAAATTAACGAATCAAATATATAATTTGTTAAGGAAAAACATGATAACAAATTTAAATAAGGTAAACATCTAACAGGGTAATGAGTATAATTTGAGAACCATTTAGAATAATAAGGCAGCGAGTGAGATAATGAGTTCTATCTTAAGAGGCACATAGACTAAAGCATGTTAATAATTCCTTTATTTAAACCATTATGTTACCAACAACTCAACAAAATATGATAGAGTGACGTTTTAGCTCACCTTATCTCACCGCGGGGATACAAGTAGTTCCTCTACTAGCAACACGTGTATCAAGCCCACCTTATCTCACGTCATGCGTATCAACCCCTAGCCTCATACCACCGCATGCGTATCAATATCACAACACAATCACCACTCGTACCACAAGTGCCCATATGCCACAACTTGCCACAAATTAACCAACACCAATATTTCCACAACAAATAGCCCATGGCACAACCACAATATGTACAAGAATTTCAACAATAACAAAATGAATGAAAATTCTCAACAACAAAAGGTATCTCAACAATTAACAACTTCGTCTCAATGTGATAACTGCTATTACAACTTCGACACCAATAACTCAACAAGATGATATTCCACGAAATAACAACTTCAATTAAAAGTTATTCAACAATTAAGAGGTAACAAGACAATAAGGAAGGCAATATCTTCAAATAAAGCATATAAGAGCAAAATAACAAGTAAGAGGTAGAACAAGTGCTAACAACGTCAAATAGAGTATGTAAGAGTAGATTAACAATGGGAGATATAACATGTTATGGCAATTCAATTAAAGGCATGAAAAGAGTCTAGAATAATCTAAACCGGTCAGATACCACATATAGCCCGTGTACCCCACTTGTCACCTTGCCTACACGGCTTTCACATAACACAAATAGCACAATCAACCCAAATCATAAGGGGTAGTTTCCCCCACACAAAGTTAGGCAAGATACTTACCTCAACTAGGCCAACTCAACCCTCCGAAATAGATTTTCCCCTAACATTCGCCTCCACACGGCTCAGATCTAACCAAAATGACTTAATAACATCAAACAATGCAAGAGAATCCAATTACAATAAATAAAGCTATAATCTTTACATTTTTCCCAAAAAGTCAACAAAAGTCAATGCGCGGGCCCGCTTTGGATTTCGAATCCAAGCTTACCTGAGCGAAGTTCGAACCAATACAAGCTCACACGAATAACAACCGACTCATCGGAGTCCTATAGCTCAATCAATTCGCAAAAAATCGCTTTTGGGTGTTCATAACCCAAGAGTCTAACCCACACTACTTGGGTCTTATAACTCCCGAAATACTCCTCCAAAACCTTGCTAAATTCGACTATGTTGTTCTCCTAATATAGAAGAACAAGACCCCAAAAAATAAACGCCTCTAACTCATTTTTATTTTTTAAAATTTAGGACATAACCCTGGGTCTTGATTTAAAGAATTAAATAGGTTTTCAATTAAGATCATGGATTAAAGCTTAAACCAAGGGAATGAATCAAAGGGAAATACTAAGTTTATGGCTTAGATCTTACCCCATGGAAGAAACTTGAAGAACATCCTTGAATTATCCCAATCCCAAATTTTCAAGACGAGAAAACTCCAACAACATTAATAGCCAAAAATGCATAATTGTTCTGCTTCCAATGGATTCCTCATGAAATTTCAGTCAAATTAGGCTTTTGAATCACTCCATTTGACCTTATAATGAAGGAGATATGTTGGTTTTATTATTTGAAAATGGTGCAGATTTTTAAATACGAATTCAGTGACAATTTCGTAATTAATCTGAAACATCTAGTAACCCAATTCTTAGTAAAATGTCTATAAATTCCTCATACGATATCGAAACTTGATGATTTCAGTTGCTATGGTTCTAAAATTACGATATGGATATAATGGTTTAGTAGAAATACGAATCAAAGGCCGTTTGCTCAATATGGTAACCTCTATGCTCAAATCGACGTCAAAACCGAAAACAATCACCATAGCTAAACTTATCCAAAACTCATAGGAATTTAACCAAACTTTGTGGACATGTACAAAATCAGCATACAACCTTATTGGAATAATTGAAACCTGATTCCGAGTCCTTTTACCCAAAAGTCAAACCTTGGTCAACTTTTCCAACTTAAAGCTTCTAAAACGAGAATCATTCTTCCAAATCAATCCTGAACCACTCGAAAACCGACACCAACCATATACGCAAATCATAATATATAATATGAAGCTACTCAAAGTCTCAAACCATTGAATGGAACACTAAAGCTCAAAACGACCAGTCGGGTCGTTAGAAGGTAGACACATATAGCAGGTAAACATGTATTGATGGAATGATGAATGAACCGAAACATGTATGTCACGAACCCAACTTCCCACCATAGGATGTCATGATGGCACCTAGTCTCTAAGACTAGGTAATCCTAACAAACGAGATAATAAAAAATAAGGTAACGACTAAAAACAAGATATAAACTAATAAGTCTCATAAGATCCTCAATAATGAACCACAATACAACATCTCCCAAAAATCAGTGAGACTGAGTCATAAGCTCTATAGAAAAGTACTAATATATCAATACACATCACTGTCCGAATAGAGAAATAACAGTAATAAGAGAAATACCGAAGGTGCCTCCGAGGCCTGCGAGCGTCGGACAGGTATAACTTGAAGTCTCCTGAAGCAACTGAGAGATCACTAGCGCCCGACATGAGCAGATGTACATGGATCTACACAAAATGTGCAGAAGTGTAGCATGAGTACACCACAATGGTAACCAGTAAGTATCAAGCCTAACCTCGGTAAAGTAGTGACGAGGCCAGGTCAAGACACCTACTAGGACAAGATAAACGGAAGAAGGTATAATAAAGAAAATTAACGGTAAACAATAAAATGAATGATAACTAAATAGTGTAAGAGTGTAAGCACTGACATAAATTAAAGCAAGAAGGCTGTTGACGACCAATTTTGACCCTACATTTTATAATTAATTTACTTGCACTTAATGATTTTCAGTAAGTATATTGAAAATATTTTCTAATTAAGAAATATATCACGAACCAAAATTTCACCACAGGCGTCGTGATGGCACCTAGTCTCTATGACTAGTTAAGCCGATTTCTATTATATTTTGAAGCTATTTTTTAATTAAATAAGTAACGAAAACTAACAGCGGAATACATATGAATATTTCCTCCCAATACTGGAAGTACTGAGTTAAGAACTCTAACTGAATACATGGAATGATCACGAGAACCGAATATACAATATTGTTTGATTACAAGTTAACAGTACAATGAAATGAAAAGACTCCAGGGGACTGCGACGACCAAGCAGCTCTACCTTGAATCCTTACGATCCCGTTTTAACTCTGCTCAAGTCCATTATCTTCAATACCTGGCTCTGCACAAAAATGCGTAGAAGTGTAGTATGAGTACACCACAGTCGGTACCCAGTAAGTATCAAGACTAACCTCAATGGAGTAGAGACGCGGTACAGTCAAGACACTTACTAGTCTAATAACCTGTGCAATATAATATACAAAATAATAGAAAACAAATACGGGTCTCAGCCCATTTTCATATATGTCCATGGCACTTCATGCCCATAATTAAATCATTATATTTCTCTGGCACCTCGTACCCACTTTTTATATCACAACTGCACGAACAATTCACGTGCCCATATTATTATCATTAATCACAGCACCTCGTGCTCACATTTCATATCATAACTGCACGGACAATTAACGTGCCAATATCCCCATTATTTACTCACGGCACCTCGTGCCCACATTTTATTTTATAATCCGCCTGGCAATAGCCACAGGCCCTCCATTTCAACATAAATCAGATTGTTATCAATTTACCAAAAATAAGACAAATTACACAAGGTATAAAAATAAACACAAGAAAATCACAACATCACATGAAAATCACTAACACCACAACTCCACATCATCACATTTCATCCCTAACAATAGCCACTCTTATCGCTCCTATTGCCTCCCTTATCACGCATATAGTCACCCTTATCACTCCGCCCAGACAATATCAATAGCCACCCTTATCGCTCATATTGTCACCCTTATCGCTCCTATAGCCACCCTTATTGCTCCGCCCAGATAATATTCCAACAAACACAACAACAGTAAAATATCACCCTTATACCCACATAATACCGACGGTGAAATGCCACCCTTATCTCCCCAAAATAATAACTCACACGACACAATAATTTCCATGGAAAATTATCTCGGCAACATAACAAAATCAATTTATATCACAATTTGCCCAATGGCCACAACCAAAATTCCAAAGATACAACTGAATCAATTAATTTCACAACAAATAGCCGAAAGCCCTACACAATGTGTATAACTCTCAAAAACAATCAATAGAGATAGAAATTACTCGACATAAAGCAAAGCCTTCATTAATCCAAATTTAGATAATTATATAAGCACTTCTTCTTAAGCTCATTTAATTAATTATTTGTAGAGGAAAAAACCATAATGAAATTAAATTCCAATAATTATCAAACCAACAAATTCACGGAGTTACATAAATAATCAAGTAACAATCACGTCAAATTGTCATATAACAGCAGATTCAACAATAAGGATTTAGGCACGACAAATAGATGATTAAATATATGCCAACAATTATCCAATTTACTACACAATATGCCTAAGACTTCTCAATGAATTTTGCACATATAAGCCCGAGTACGTACTCGCCACCTCGCATACACGACTTTTTACATTTCACAAATGGCACATAAGACTCGATGCCTAAGGGGTAATTCCCCCACTCGAGATTAGGCAAGACACTTACCTTTTTGAAGTTATGTCGATATTCTAAAATTTCCTTCTTGCTTGAATTGGCTTCCGGACCACTCAAATATATTCAAATCAGTTGTATAACTTCATTAAAATTCATCGGAAACAATTCTGTATAATAAAACGTCAACTTAAAAAATTATTTCAAAAATCAACAAAAGTCAATGCGGGGCCCACTTCTTGGAACCCGACAAAAGTTTTACGAAATCCGAACACCCATTCTGATACGAGTTCAACCATACCAATTTTATCGAATTCCAACAACAATTCGACCTCCAAATCTTAAATTTGTGGTTTATGAGGTTTCTACAAATTCTTTTCAAATTTCCATCTCAAAGTACTAATTAAATGATGAAATCAGTGATATATTCATGTATATTAACCAAATCCGAGTTAGAATCACTTACCCCGATGAATTTCTTGAAAAACCCACAAAATATCGTCTCAAACCGAACTTCCAAAGTCCAAAAATAAAATAATAACCTGAACCTCGGATATATAGTACATCCTCTGAACTTCCAATGTGAGGTCTGCACAAAAATGGCGTGGTCTCACATCCCCAGCTCCTGCGGTCGCACAAAAATGGTGTGGCCGCACTTCACAGCCTTCTCCTCTACTAGGCTTCAGTAAATTGGCCTTAACCTTTCTTTACCTATGTCTGAATTATGATTTCTTTACCTTTCTGGAAACTAGACACAAAGGGCCACAACTTTTGTTTTTGAATCATCTAAAAATTCTTTGTAGATCAGAAGATATAAGCTTCCGAAATCGAACCGGCGAATCTGCAGAACTCCCTAGAGTGCGGCCGCGGCCAGAATTGTGCGGTCTGCACCCCTCTTCTAAGGTCCGTATTTTTTATGTGCGGTCCGCACTCTTATGTGCGGTCCGTGCCCCTCCTTCACCTCAGCACCCAAAAATGTGCGGTCCGCACCCCCAAAAGTGCCAGAACAATATTAGAGTGCCGAAATGCCCGGACTCGCACCAAACTCACCCCGAAACTCATCCGGAACCTCCCGGACACAAACCATATATGAATTTCAATCATAAAATATGCTACGGACCTACCCGCGCACTCAAACACTGAAAAGAGGTCGTCTTGACCCGATATTGACCATGGTCAAACTCTCAAATTTCTTAACCTTACTAATCTCTCAACCAATGACCCAAAATATACACCCAAGCCCCTCGAGACCTCAACCAAAATATACCAACACGTCCCAAAATACAATACAAACTTAGTGGAAGCTTCAAATCGCGTCAAACAATGTCAGAATTACGAATTATGCCTCGAATCGAATTATGAGTTTTCGAATCTCCCAACTTCTATGGTATGCGCCGAAACGTATCAAATCAATCCGGAATGACTTCAAATTTTGCATACAAGTCATAATTGACGTAATGGAGCTACTCCCATTTCCGGAATCGAAATCAGACCTTGTTATCAAAAATTCACCCTTCGGTCGGATTTGTTTTTCCAAAATCTTCTATTTTTCAATTTTCGCCAAAACGTGTCGAATTGTCCTACAGACTTCCAAATCCAAATCCGAACATACGCCTAAGTCCAAAATCATCATACAAAGCTATTGCTATCCTCGAAATTCTATTCCGGGGTCATTTGCTCAAAAGTCAACTCTTCGGTCAACGCTTTCCATTTAAGCTTCTAAAAAAGAATTGCTCTTATCATTTAATTCCGAATCTTCAGTAAATCAAACTCGACCACACCTGCGGATCATAATACATATTACAAAGTTGTTCGAGACCTTAAGCCACCGAACGGGGCGTAAATTCTTAAAACGACAAGTCGGGTCGTTACAAAATATTTATTTTTATATAAATTAAGTAATTAATGGTGTTAAATTAATAAGTTAGTATTATAATTACAAATATATTACTCTTACTAGTTTTGAAACTTTTATATTTTATTACATAGGTCTATAATTAATTTAATAGGTTGTTCCTTAATTTTGGTAGAATAGCCTACTATTTCTAAATAAATCCGAAATTAATGTCACAAATAGAAAATAGGATATTTAACAATTAATTATCTTATTTATAGTAATTAGTAGTGTATTTGATGATTTAATTTCTATTACATTTTTATTAAAATTATTTAAGTTTAATTAAATTAATTTGCATAAGGTTAAAGATCAAATGGCTATATTTGCAATTGTGTAATTAAATGCGAAGTGGCTACTTCATAAATCAAAACACAGCCCAATTGCCCCATATGACCCAGTCCAAACGACCCTCTCTTTCTACTATGGCAATCCATGCCTATCCATGTGAGCCAATAGCAGTGCACCACGTCACCCGTTCCAGTCACTCACAAAACAAACACACTCAATACTGACCGTCGATCCATACCATCAACTGACCATATTTATTCTCGCTTTTCTCCTTATTTTAAAACAACTATCAAATTTTATTTCAACCATTAGATTACAAGAATATAACTGCCACCATTTTTTCTCATTAAACCCTTTTATTAATTCTAAATCTTCAAATAATCGGAGCCATTGATCAAAAGATCCAACAACTCCCGCTCATCGCTCACTCTTAACCCTGGAAGACCAACCCAATCACCCAAACCCTAAATCATTTCTATCCTACATCACCGCCCCCTTTCCCCATTTTCTCTCCATTCACTCGCCTGCCCTAACCCATCAATCTCCAAAACCTTGCTCAAATTTATTCAAGGTCATTTTAATCAAAGCCTGAAATGCCTATATGTCCCCTATTATCCGCGAATCATGCTATTCTTTTCCATTTTTGCCGATAGAATTCAAAAACTAAATCAAACCCTAAGACCCCAAATTGTGTTACTGAACTCGCTCGTTCCTTCCTCTGTGTTTTCAAATCCATGGTATGCATTTTTGAATTTCTTCGGCACCATCATCATTATTCGTGTCCAAAGGTCAAACGCAGTGACTTTTGGATATTGGGGTTTTGTCCGATGGAATCTGACCTTCAACGACCATTCTTGTCACGACCCAAACAGCAGGGCCACGACGGGCACCCGCGGCCTTACTCAACCGAGTACCAACATATCTTTCTTATCATACCATTATGGGTAAATGGGCCAGAAGGGGCATCGTGAGATAACTAGGATAAAACAAAAGGGAATACTCGACATAGGACGACCCAACATGTAATACAAACTTATACATATGACATACGGGTCTATAAGATCAAAATGATCACTCGTACATGAACATAGGCCGACAAGGCCATACATCCTTCATATACATGACATCTGTCTACAAGCCTCTAAGAGTACATAAACGTCATAATGGCCGGGACAGGGCCCCACCATACTAATAAATACATGTCCAAAGCATACTGACCAAATAAGTAACTCCGGAGCAAGTGGAGTGTACCAACACCTTCCACTGAGCTGATAGCCTACTAGGAAGACTCTCAACCTGTCTATCGGGACCTGCGGGCATGAAACGCAGCGTCCCCATGCAAAAGGGACGTCAGTACAAATAAAGTACCGAGTATGTAAGGCACGAAAAGCAGTATATAACAGACATGAAAGAAATATGGAGTAAAAGACTCAACCTGTAAGTCTGAATAGCTCTGAGAATCATGAGACATTTATAATATCATGCATATGTGTATAAATATCATACCATGCATAGGTATATGCGTACATAAAATCATCAAGCCTCTGAGGGCATCCCATTATATCATCTCGGCCTCTATGGGCGAAGTCATAAACGTATACCAGCTGATCAGGTGGTGGTGCGTATATAACGCCATAACCTTTCCCCATACCCCATATACATATACTATATGCGTATATAAAGACATCTGGTCATGGATCAATATACATGTATAAATGGATGCAATGCATAATAAAGTAAGTCAATAAGATCTCTTCGAATGTCATGAGACCCATGAACAAACGATATGATAGTAAGACATATGGGAAATCAAGAACATAGGCAACCCTAGTACTTCTAAGAATAGAGTCACTTGTGAAAGTTGTGTGTTTGCTTGTTTAGTTGTATCATATGGATCATATCAAAAAGAAAGAAGGGATAGCCTTAACATACCTCAAGTCGTCAATGCAACTCAACAAAAGCTTACGACAACTAGCGCACCAACCCTATAACAAAGAAATACTTGTACAACTTAGATGGCGCTAGTATATCACGTATCTCAAACGATAACTCTGTTCTAAAATAAAACGGGCAGCATTTCCCCTGATATTACTGCTCCCTCAAGCCTACTGTAGGTGAGACAATAACATAAAACAGCCAGCAACTCGAAACAACCTACTACAATTCGGGACCTTTAATCCAACAAAAACTCCAAATATACCATAACGCACCCAATCAACAAGTTATCAATTAGCTTGAAAATTTCAACGACGAGAGACCAGCCTACTACCCTACCACATGTGGCATTTTTTCATGCCTTTTTATCCTTCCAAACTCCATAAAGCAGCATCACAATAGGCCAATACGAGTGGACTACAAAACAGTCCAGTAAAAGTGAATTAAATCGAACTCACGACTTCCGATCACCGTCCCGTGAGTTCTACCTATTAGAAAATGAATTTATCAACATTTCTTGATATTTAAAAGCTTAAATAAAGAAATTAGGTGTTTTATTAACCATTAAGTACCTTCCAAAATCCAAACTACAAAGAAAAAAAGATGTGGTATAATGATACTTACGTTGTAGGGATAATTCTAATGTGACGCTTCTTGATTTTGTGAAAGGGATGTTGATCTTATTTGGAATTTCTTGGACCAGTTCTTGGAGAGATTGAGTGTGTTTTTGTGTAAGTAATATCTGTATTTTGACGAGATATAAGGGGATAAGACCACTTATAAGCCCACCGCCTCAATTCTCCAAGCAAGTGGGTAAGCTGTATGTTTGGCAGCTTGAGCAGTGCAACTTCGGACACTTGTATTTCTCTACTCCGATATCGTATTGACAAACGGTTTTCAGCGTTAAAAACTAGACACATGGGGATTTAATTCCATATAAAAATATCCCTGTAACTCTTAATATATTGGGAGAAAACGGCGTCACAACCTGGCCTATAAACCTGCCAGTTTCTCCGAAGTGCGGCGACGTGACTTGGCGACCCTATTTTACAAATCCATATTTCTCTACCCCGATGTCGTATGAATAAATGGTTTGGACCGTTAGAGACTAGGCTCCAAGACCTTCATTTTGGTATGAGCTATGTCCCAAAATTACATCATAAAGCATACGAATTTAATTTCTCAAAACGGCTCGTTACAAGGCAATTCTTAACTCGATTTTTCCGTAAGTTCAATCCGATTTTTCTCAAACTTTATATTTTATATTCAAACATCATATATAGTCATATTATTACTTTAAACACATTTAAATAATAATTAACAAGTCTCATTCATCCTAACTTACTTAACACTTCGATAAACCTCCCTTAGCCTTGTAGAAGGATTTCATCCTTTTTGAGCTTACATACAAAATTATGGGGTGTAACATCATTCCCCCCTTTGTAACATTCGTCCTCCAATGTTGAATGATGCGCTTATCATTCTATTAACCTATAGCTCTTATAAATACTTTATTACTCTCCTTGCCATCTAGGCAACTATTCTGTGAATAAATCCAAAAGCCAGGGCATTCCCCCCTTTAGGCATCTTTCTCACACTACGACTTATGATCGAAAATTTTCCAATCTCGTAACTGTTGCTACCGTCTGTCATGCAGCATGTATGACTCTAACCTTGTATATGCACCTATGCGACTCTTCTCTCCTTTTTCCTCTAGCTTTTAGCCAATTTCTAGGCCTCACTTTGTGAAATATACAGAATTATGACAAGTTGTCCCTCTGGGAATTTATAGGCATACTGAAGTTCTTCGCTTGGTACTTTGTCGAACTTGTGATTATTGTTATATCTTGTTTCATAGCCTTGGATATCAATGATTATGGCTTTACTACATCTAGGTAGGTCATACTATACCATAACACTTACGGCAGTTTATTATTACCGAGGTCTGCTAACCAACTCCAGGTTACTCTCTCACTGCTTATCCTATATATATAAATCTAAGTCCTTTAATGCTTCCTTATTACTGTTCATCTAAAGAATAACATCTTAATCTCCTCTCATACTTTGAAACTTTTATCCATCTATTGGTGATTCACCTTAGTGTTGATCCATAATCTACAGCTGATAAATTGAAACCTCTTACGTAATACATTGTCATTAGGGGTCACGTCGCATCGGGAAACATTTGAAGTGATTTGCCTAATCCACCTAGGGATGATACTATACTTCAATAATTGTATTTTCATAGCATCCCAACGTGATTCATCTTATGGGGTATTCTAATCTTGTGCAATTCATGAAACCCCTTTTCTTTAAATCATTATTTAATCAAAGGCATAAACGTCATCCTCTTACCTATCACAGTTACACCCTTATTCTACTACCAGGCAGCATTTCATATCTCATAATTGCTCCTAGTGTTAGACTCCTCCAAGTTCATTCAGGCTTGTATCGAGCTTTCTTATAACTTACGAAAACCATTAGCTCTCTTGTTTTGATGGGCTTACTCCCGAGGCCTTACCTATTCTTGTCACCTTCTCACACACCTTTTCTTATCCTTACTCCTATCTACCTAACACCTTGTCACTCTACCATACTTTAGCTTGCGACCTACACATATCTATTTATACTACTCACAACCTTCCATTAACTTGGTAGCACCATAGATTTCCTTTCGTGCCTTCTCAGTTGCCTTTAAACATAAGCAATTACTTTTCCTGGTCGTTCTGCCACTTGCTGCATGAATGCTTGGCTTATTTTTGTGCTCACGAATACTGGAATTTCTTGTAACTCATATATGATCTCAAATATCACTTTTGATTTTTACTTCCCGTTCAGTAGTCACGATAGGTGCCACTTTCTTGTGGAGCGCATACAATGTTGTAGGGAGACTATTTTTACATGACCATTTCTTCTTCAAGTTACTATGCTTAGGTTGAAGCCTTCTTCTTTATTTCCTCGGCTAGTCTTTCATTATAGTACTTAGGGAGGACTCTCTAACTCTTGTAAAGCTGCGAGCTTATTACATTGTATACTCGACAAAATATTGGATGTTCTTCCTCGCCTATAATTATAATTAGTTACTTACCTCCATGCCCTTGTGCATGTAGGGTTGCTTTTGAATTGATATTTTTACTGTCTTCCCAATAGCACTCTCTTTTATTTCCGTAACACTTATACGATGCCTTTATCTATCCCAACTCTTATCTGAATATTTCTCAAGGATCATGATGTCATATCTATGAGGCTGAATTCACTATGCTGGGGTTCACTACGTTTATCTTGCATGATATACTGATTTTTCTGTATCCTCTTATCTAGCCATAACTAGGCTCTTCCTGAGTCAACTACTAACTACTCATTGGTCCATTCTCATATGTATATTCCACGTAATCTCTCTTGGGATAAGTCCTTTGTCTTAACATACCTCTTGCACTGGATCCTAATGTATCAAGTGTCCATTCACACTTATTTATCAATAACATCCTGGCCGGGAACTCTTAGTGCCTCTCCCCGGCATCGTGCTTGCATAATGTTCTGGAATCGCGATATATCTTTAAGATCTGAATAAATGCAACCTCATCCCTTTCGGCTTTTTATCACATTCTTCCTTTATCATTCCATAGTTACCCGAACCATTTAACTCCAACTTAATACCACATCACACTATATTCTCCCCTTTAGGGGAGTACTAAGATTTAGTGCTACGATGATCTACCTATAGATATTTTATCTCTTCATCTTTGGCGTCTTTTCACATCATCAATGACCCTTACTCGCCTTACGGTAACCCTTCTATACCAGGGATAACTGAATTCCTTATTCACAAGGGTGACACCTAGTGTAACTGGAACACTTAGTCGTTTAAGCTTAACTCTGCTCACATTGCTTTCTTTAGGGAAGCATTTTCCTGAATGAACTTTAAAGGCCATTCTTTTGTTGTCTATTTTATTATTGCTGGAATGCGATCTCTGAAATTCTCATGATGCCGATTATTATCAAATCCTTCGGTCCCTAATTCATGTTCATCTTATCTTGTTCACTAGCCCATGCTGATTTCTATTACTCAGGGGGTCTAACATTTCCTTTCGGGATTACATTCGAGTCACAAACTCATTTCTCGAAGTGAGGGTATGACTTTATGGCTTATATAGTTTTATTGTCTCAAGGCCTGTCACCTCTTGTCTTTTTCTTCACTTGACTATAGACTCTGTCATGTCATATTTTGATTTACCGTTATCACCCATTTATCACATCTTACTCATAATGCTTCATTTACTCTCTTCTTATTCTCCGACTAATATTTCTGTCTATCGTTTTATTCTGAAAATTTCAATAAAATGTTCTTTCATATTTAGCTTCCCTTGCTTCATCTCATTGGCTCTTCGGGACGCCTAACATTCTCCTTTTTGGGGGGCTGAAGTCATACTAAGGTAAATATTTATCCCTTCTAAAAACTGAGTTATGCGATAAACAAATATAAACATGACTGAGTATAGATTTTCAATCGAAAACAGTGAGAGGATGATAAGAAACAGCTCCTAAGGGTCCAAACAGCATTGGCGCAAGGCCCAAACATGGCATTCAGCCCAATTTGCAGAAATTCTTTCTAAAACATATAAGTATCAAATGGTTTCAACAAAGTATGCAACTTTACAGTTGCTATGGGATGGACCAAGTTACAAATCCCCAACAGTGCACGCCTATACGCCCGTCACATAGCATGTGCGTCACTTCAAAATAATAGAATGATACGAAATCCGGGGTTCCATACCCTCAGGACTAGATTTATAATCGTTACCTCAAACCGGTCAAATCTCTGCCCCGCAATGCTCTTGCCTCTGTACTCTGCCTCCAAATACTCCAAATCTATTCACAATCAGTATAATACCATCAATATACGCTAGTGGAATGAATTCCACAAGAAAAGCTTCAAAATTAGACCAAAACCCGAAATTGGCTCAAAAATC
>AWOL01S0031302.1:7019-17090 GCA_000715115.1 Nicotiana otophora
ATCCTGTTTTATTTCCGTAACACTCATACGGTACCTTTAACTTTCCCAACTCTTATTTGAATATACCTCATGTATTATAATGTCATATCTGCGAGACTGAATTCCCCACATTGGGGTTCACTATGTTTATCTTGCATGATCTGTTGATTATTCTGTATCCTCTTGTCTAGCCATAACTAGGCTCATCCTGAGTCAACTACTAACTACTCGTTGGCCCATTCTCATATCAATATTTCTTTCTTGGGTTATTTCCTTTGTCTTAACTTACGTCTCGCACTGGTTCCTTTAATATCAATAACATATCGGCTAGGAACCCTTAATTCCTCTCCTTGACATCGTGCTTGCATAATGTCCTGGTATCATAGCATATCTGTAGGATTTGAATGACTGCAATCTCATCCTTTTCTCAATTTTATCGCATTCTTCCTTTACCATTCCATAGTTACTAGAACCACTTAATTCTGACTTAATTCCACATCAATCCATATTCCCCCCTTTAGGGGAGTACTAACATTTAGTGCTACGATGATCTACGTATAAATATTTTACCTCTTCATCTTTGGCGTCTTTTCACATCTTCGATGACCCTTACTCGCCTTGCGGTAATCCTTTTGCACCAAGGATAACAAAATTCCTTACTCACGAGGGTGACACATAGTGTAACTGGCACATACAGTCCCTTAAACTTAACTTTGCTCGCATTGCTTGCTTTAGGGAAGAGTCTTTCTAAATGACCATTCTCTGAATTTCTCATGAATCTTCTTCTGTTGTCCATTCTATTATCGCCGGAGCGCAATCTAAAATTCTCATGATGCCGACCATTATCAAATCACTCAATCACGAATTCATGTTTAGTTTATCTTGTTCACCAATCCATACTGATTTCTATTACTCTATGTCTAATTTTTCCTTCTGGTAATCACGTTAGAGTCACGAACTTATTTCTCGAAATGAGGATATGACTTTATGAACTATACTCTTTTGTTGCCTCAAGGCCTATCACCTCCCGTCTCTTCCTTTACTTGACTATAGACTCTGTAATACTGTCATTTTTTATATCTACCATTGTCATCCAGGTATCACATCTTACTCATAATGCTTCATTATCTCTCTTCTTATTTCCCTGCTAATATTTTTGTCTATCACTTTATTCTGAAAACTTTAACAAGACGTTCTTTTGCTTGTAGCTCCCCTTGCTCCATCCACTGATTCTTCGGGTTGCTTAACGTTCTCTAACGTTCCAGCCACACTTAGGTAATATTTATCCCTTCAAGGTTTTCGGTGCCTATCTTTGTAGTGATCATATCTAGCTGTACTTTTTTGGAGTGCACCATATGGGTGTCTCACAAGGAAATCTATTAGCACATTTGCAACATCCTTTGGAAAGTTCAACTAATGCAAACAATCCATCCATCATTTTGAGTTGCTCTAACCCCAGCAGGATCCTAATATTTGTCCTTCTCTTATACTACTTCTGTTAGCCCCCATAGGGCATAACTAAAACGGGTATTATCAATTGTATATATCTCCGTTATTGTTAAAAGTAACTCAGAATGCTTATATTTCTCTGATTGAATTGTAAATACTATTAACATTCATTAACTGGGTACCTTATACCCTTCTTCACCTTGCTTCTTCTACTTGCTGAAACTTGTGTCTATCTTCTGATTCTAGTATTCCTTTTTACCATATGGGTGGATAGATATTCTTGCTTTAAGGCTCTTTATCAAGAAGCTTACACGTTTTAGTACACACATGGTCTGTTGAATACCTCACATTTACTCATCATACGCATGATGCAAAAATCGAGTTCCTCTGACTCAACTCTTCCACAACCATATTCAATCCCTTACCAACCATCTTTTGGATGTAGGAATCGTCTTATTACGAATACAATAGAATTTAGCAATTTGAATTCCGACGACTGAGCTCAACCACATGATCTAGAGTAACAAAACGAGTGACTGTCTTAAATGCCCTGTAGCCTACTTCTTATAAGTCTGCTGCACAACACACCCATAAAAAGACTCTACTAGACATGGCTTGCAGACTCCTTAGGACAGAACTGCTCTGACACCACTTTTCTCATGCCCCGAACCTGGGAGGCGAGACCGGCACCCGGTGCCTCACCTATCCTTGTGTACCAACTTGCGACTAAGGGAATCTAAACATATAATGTCATACTTTGGCCATGGGCCACATTGCAAGACAATTTGCAAAGCACAATATAAAACTGAATGGATTCCAAAGCTGACTAAACATCAATATAAAGCTGGGCCGTTAAGGCCATCGTAACTACTACAGCAGACAAACCAACAAAATATACATACAAGGCCTACAAGCCCAACATACTGCACCAACTGACCGGATATGTCTACAAGCCTCTACCGATGGAGGTACCGTGATTAGAACAGGGCCCCGACCTACTCATAACCTATATACATATATACACAAGATGTACACAAAACTCCTCGACCCGGCAACTCTGAAGGACGTGGAGCTTACTGATAAAGCTGAACTCGGGCAACACCTACTAAGGAGGTCTACCCGCCTATCTGTCTGAACCTGCACGCATGAAATGCAGCGTCCCTAGAGAAAGGGAGATCAGTACAAAATAATGTACCAAGTATGTAAGGCAAAATACTAACTGAAAGCTGAAACTTAACTGGTAATATAATAACTGAAACTAACTGGGAGTTAAAGATAATCTGAAGATATGCTTACCTGCAGGTACTGACTCAACTCTCTCAATATAGTAAGTAAAATTAATGTTCAGCCCTATAAGTCTCGATATATATACCATTGCTCTACAGTAGTAGGATCGCTCATAGGCGCTCGGCCATACTAGGCTCTGTCTCTCGGCCAACTGGGCTCGCTCATAGGCGCTCGGCCATAGCAGGCTCGGTATATAACTTACCATATGATCAGAGGTTGCCCAATAGGGGCCTGTCCATCGATTATAGCTCGATGGTGGTGAAAATGTTGTAATGCTATATATATAGGCTCTCTTCTCTCTTGACTCGAAGAAGTCAATACTCAATAAAATATGAAATCACAATAAGGAGAAAACTGTAATTTTTGAGACTAGGATAATGTATATAAATTCGGGAGTATGGACTTCTCTTTATGCCTCGTTATCAAACACATGTAATTACGAGATCATGACCAAATGAAGGAAGGGCTTTGCCTTAACATACCTGGAGTAGGAAAAATCCGTATGATATTCTTGGGAAAGGTTGCACCGTACTCCCTTAGAATCGCAAAATCTTACGTTGCTTAAGATGCTAAGAAATCAACTGCTCCATCGTGTGACCTTTTGGTGTTATAGTAGGAAAATGTTATGTCTTCGTAATACATTCTAACATGTGTTGTAATAGCAAGAACATTATAATTAATCACTTGAACATCTGAAGGCCAAATAAAGCAAAAATGCAAATCTTCTAAGTATGTCTTTACCCGTAATGAAGAATGTAGTGTCTTGTTTTTAACACCTTAGTTTGCCACCGTTCAACTAGATTTATGTGTCACTTAATTTCAGGGGGGGCGCTGCCACGTAGTGGAATTAATCCTTATCCAATATATCCCTAATTAATTAGGTAATATCCCTTTACCTAATAATTAACCAATTACCCATGTAATTAAGAATTATCTTAATTTACTTAAAATACTACTCACTTTTAACATACATTGTACACCTTACTATCATGGTCATGCAGTACCTTATATGATACTAGTCCATAAATACGGGGTACTATAGCTCGGACCGTATTTTATTCCAAATTGCCAAACTTCGACGAAACTCAATTTTTTCTATTTGCTCACCCTCTATCCTTCATGAATTAACTCATCACATGTTTGAAATAGCGTAATGCTTATAATCCCAAAATAATCTCATTCCCGATATTACGTCGATTGATTAAGACGAAACTTTAACGTACGAAAATGTTGGATGTAACATAGGATCTGCTCTTGAGCTGGAGCAACTGGTGGGTTTACAGGCACTGCTCTAGCCGTTGTACGAGCTACACCTCGGCCGCTAGCATGGCCCCGGCCTCTCGTGGCCCTAACTGGTGGTATTGGTGGCCATTCATCTGATCCGCTAGAACATGTCCTCACCATCTGCGAGAGAATAGAATAGCATAAGTTTAGTTTCCGAAATCAACAAATTTGCACGACAAGAATACAAGAAAGTGATGGTTTCCAAATGGTTCGGCAACCTCTGGAAGATAAGTACAGACGTCTCTGTACCGATCCCCAAGACTCTACTAAACTTGCTCATGACTCGTGAGACCTATGTAACCTAGGCTCTGATACCAACTTATCACGGCCGAAAGCACGCATCTTTAAATTTAGAAACAAAGTAAAATAAGCTCAAGAGTAAAATCTCACAAATACTAATAATAAAATGCCGCTACTAAATACAATATCCCCCAAAATTGGGGTGTCACTAAGTACATGAGCATCTAGCTAACAAATACTCAATTCCATAGCATGGCTGATAAACACTATCTAGAAAGATAGAACAATACAAATAACTGAAAATAAGAAGAATCTGGTATGCGGATGCCAAGGCAGCTACCTAAATTATACTTGAACAGCTAAATCTCCCAAGTTAGTAACCTCTGTGCCCCGAAGTACCTGGATTTTCACACGATGTGCAGAGTGTAGTATGATTACAAGCATCCCAATATACTCAATAAGTTACAAAGCTAACCTTGGGCTGAAAGTAGTGATGAGCTCAACCAATACAGTCCAAATACAGATTTGTATATAGTACAGATATGATAGGAAATATGACAGTAATATCTCAAAGAAACTCAAAATCTATTAGTACCCAGTACAGGAATGTAGACATGCTTTCAGTTTAACATTTAAGCTTAATACAAATAAACTATGCCAGGTATGACTTATATGAATAATGTTACATCTCTATATCTACATGTCAATGTGCATGTCACATGTGATGCATCACAATGTAAACCTCACGTACTCTCACTCTCAAAATACCTAATCTGACTGTCTCAATTCTCGCTCATAAATCGTAGTCACTCAGCACTGTACGATACCTGCGCTCACTGCGTTTATGTCAGATCCGGAGGGGCAGGTCTGCCCAGCACTAATATAAAGAAAACCTAGCCTGTTGCGGTGTGCAGCCCGATCCCATAATAATAAAGCCTAAATGGCCTGCTGTGGCATGCTGCCCCATCCAGAAATCTCACTCACGATACGGCTCCCAGGCACAAAACCAGTCATCAATCTCTCCAGTCTCTCATTCTCACAAATCTCATGTAAATCAGCCCAAACAATGATATATAACAGTACACTAAATAGTAACAGAGAGTGAGATATGATATGCAAATGATGGATGTGAGTGAGTACAAAATTGCGATCTAAGCAAATAATTCAGTAGCATAAATGATCCCGGTAGCTTTCAACCGGATCATTTATAGCCTAACATGATTTCTAACGTGGATTGCAGCTCAATTTCCCTAACAGGTAGGGGATACATNATCATTTATAGCCTAACATGATTTCTAACGTGGATTGCAGCTCAATTTCCCTAACACGTAGGGGATACATAAATAACAACAAGATTTGATGACTACACAGTACCATGAAATCAACAGGGTCACAATTACCATGGTGCATGCCCACACGCCCGTCACCTAGCATGTGCGTCACCTCTACACCAACCACATAACACTTTATTAAGGGATTCATACCTTCCAAACCAAGTTTAGAAGTTTACCTACCTCAAAATCATGCAAATCTCTACTCCAATAAGCCCTTGCCTCGCTAATTGGCCTCCGAACACTTCGAATCTAGCAATAAACAACTTGATGCGATCAACAGAAGCTCTAGGAATCAATTCCATATGAGTAAGTTCTTTAACAAAATTCAAAAAGTAAATCATGGGCCCACTCTCGAAATCCGAAACAATGAATGAAATCCGAACACCCATTCAACCATGCCAACCATACAAAAATTACTCTATTCCGATCACAACTCGACCGTCAAATCCTCATATTAAAGCCTATGAAGTTTCTACAATTTTTACCTATATTCCCAACCCAAAACACTAATTAAACGTTAAAAACAATGATAGATTCATGTATATTAACATAATCCAAGTTAGAATCACTTACCCCAATCAATTCCTTGAAAATCCCTCCATGAATGGCCTCAATTCGAGCTCCCAAAGTCCAATTATGAAATATTACTCTAACCCTCATTTTTGAAAACTTGTATTCTACCCAGGTGTTCCTCTTCGCAATCGTGGAAAGTCCCTCGCGATTTCGAAGAACAAAAATCAGGTTGCCCTCAAAGTACTCTTCGCGAACGCGAACCAACAATCACGAACACGATACACAGACTCCCAGACCTACGCGATCGCGAACCTCTTCACGTGGTCGCGAAGAACAATCGCGTAAACTCCAGCCTCCTCCACTCTTCATTGCAAGCACGACCTAACACACGCTTTTGCGTAGCATTTCCTTCCCATGCTTCACGATCGAAAACACATTATCGCGAGCCCATGGCACAATTTCTACAACAACGTACAGTACTCTTTGAGATCGCGATTCGCAATCGTGTATAAGGAAACCAACAACAAACAAAATTAGCAGTTCCTCCTAGTTCAGAATGATCCGAACATGATCCAAATCACACCCGAGGCCCACGAAACTTCAACTAAACATACTAACAAGTCTTAAAATATGATACGAACATACAACAATACACACAATTGAAAGCTTAGGTTTTTAACTGAGTTCTCACATTTCTCCCTCTCTCTTCCGGCTCCGAGTTGAATTACTGTTTGACGTTTGTGACTTTGGTTCCTAAAAGGCAAAGAAAAATAGTTTTTTTGGTTTAATGCTCCGAGGAAGGTTAGTGTATGATGACCCTTCCTTTTCTTTGACTACCTGTGTTGTTCCATACTTACCATAATTCTTCAATTGAAGTGCCTTTCATTTATAATGTATGTTTATTTGTTTATGATTGCTAAATGCTCTTACCTAACAGACGAACTAACACGAACATACAACAACACACACAATTGAAAGCTTAGGTTTTTAACTGAGTTCTCACTTTTCTTCCTCTCTTTTCCGGCTTCGAGTTCATTTACTGTTTGAAGTTTGTGACTTGGTTCCTAAACGGCAAAGCGACATATTTTTTTTGGTTTGCTGCTCCGAGGAAGTTAGTGTATGATGACCCTCCTTTTTCTTTGATTACCTGTGTTGTTCCATGCTTATCATAATTCTTCTATTGAAGTGCCTTTTATTTGTAATGTATGTTTATTTGTTTATGATTGTTACCTTGGT
Source organism: Nicotiana otophora (assembly GCA_000715115.1). Lineage (NCBI taxonomy): Eukaryota > Viridiplantae > Streptophyta > Magnoliopsida > Solanales > Solanaceae > Nicotiana > Nicotiana otophora. The sequence continues at coordinate 14,342 of AWOL01S0031302.1, forward strand.
GTTATATGTTATTCTCACTACTTGAGATAACTTGGAATTAATAATGTTAATCAACTATCCTTGTGAATATGAATAAGCTTCACTAGATAAATGTTTCCCTAAATTGATTTATTTGTTTTGATAAAGTTAGGACTAGGGTAGTTGTGTACACTTAGAGGTTTAGAACATGTCTGCTACTATAGTTATCAGTTTAATTGCTTGTTTTTTTGCTATTCATGTATGTTTTGCAATTCTAAGGCTCCTTGAAACAATATGAAAGTCTTCTATCAATCCTCATGTTTATGCTTTGTTATACATGTGAGCTTCACTGGATAGTAGTTTCCCTAAAGTGGTTGACCTAAGTATTAAGGAGTTTCTATAGTTAATTCCACATATGTCCTTGTCACGCCCCAACCTCGGGGAGCGCGACCGGGGCTCAACCGAGTGGACCCGGTCGAGCAAGCCCGTTAGACACTATCTACCCGACTCACCTATGATCCAGAGAAGGAATGCTCTCATTAGTTAAGCAGTAGAAAGTTTATACATATATACATTACTAAGTCATATCATTTTCTTACATCATTGTTAAGTTATAAAATACATACATCCTTATGACTGAGTGGAACAAGAGCCCAAAACACAACATGATCCGTTGACCTTTCTAACACCCATATACAACCCACATAGTGTCTACGGAGCCTCTAAAGATACAAAAGAGAGTAAAATGGTACCGGCAACAAAGCCCCGACTATACCTAAAAAAGTGACCATAATATAAACAAAAGGTACAATACATGACCTCAGAATGAAATGGGGCTCAACGAGGACACTGAGAAGAGGATGTAGCACTATCAGTGATCGACACTGTCTGCTATGAAACCACATGCATCCATTTAAGGATGCAGTGCCCCGGCAAAAGGAACGTTAGTACAGTCAAATAGTACTAGTATATAAAACTAAAACGCTATCTCAATAGAATGAACAATAATACTGGGGAAACAGTCAAGAATGCAATATGAGCTTTAAATTAAAACATCAAGTTAAGGATCACATAGATTTTTAAGTCAATTCCCGCATTATTAGGTTGGATGGTTTTTAGTGCCAATATGCCACAATCCACAATACCACTGTGTTCTTACGCGGAGTTCGATCTCGGCCCGATCGGCTGGGCCATCTCATTTGAGACATCAACCATATTCACTATTTCATCCATAATACCACCATGTTCTTACACGGAGTCTGATCTCGGCCCGATCGGCTAAGCCATCTCATTTGATACATCACCCATTTTCAATCAGTCATCTCACTTCATATTGCTTTCCCATCTTTTCAATACAATTGCACGAGTGGCCCCAATTATAAAGTTATTCTTGGCGCTTGGCCGTATTTCATGATCCAAGTTCTTTTCCACATTCCAACATTATTAATATCATCAGCAACAACAAGGTTTTTCATTAAAGAGTTTTGATATCAGATGTGAGCAATTTAGAATCTAAGGCACATAGAGGCTTTTCACACAATTTGGCATAACAGTCTTTAGTCGAATTTCACTTGAAGTCTTGGAATTTTTAGCATATATGCTAAGTCTGAACATTTCCTCAGATGACGAGATCACATGATGGAAGCATGGGAATACATATTACACATATATTTTCAAAACAAGCATGTTCGGGATAGCAATTTCTAGGACATTCATTTTTGGACTTGCATCAATTTCATGAATACCATGGGATTCAACTCTAAGAAGAGGGGGTTTAGCCAACATACCTCAATTGAGCTTCTTAAAACTCTAAGACGTTCCGAAATATTAGCAAATTAAATCTATTTTAGCAATATAGCAAATATTGGACCAAAATGTAGGAAAACGATCATGATCCTAGCTCACTTGAGCATTTTATCAAACACTAAATGTGTATTAAGGTTTCATGGCCCTTTTATGAATGACTTCACCATCCCACATCCCATTGTTTTCTATCTTTAACTCACAACCTCCCCACGTACCTTGAGAATACATGTATGCAAGGTAAGCACTTCCATCCCAATAAACTACCTTACTAATTGCCCATTCTAGTTATATTTTGAAATTAAGAGCTTGGTGGTAGAATCGTACCTCTTAGGAGGAAGACCTAATGTGCTTCTCTTGATAATCTTCAAAGGTTTAAGCAAGAATTGAAGAGAATTTTTTTTTATGAAGATCGCTTTCTCCCTCTAGGTCTCTCTCTCTCTCTAACTCTAAAGATATCAGAAATAAGCTCAAAATGGTCTATGTGATGTGTTTTAACGGAATAGGGTCACGTTTAAAAACACAAAAAATAAAGCCCCGGAACAGGTTATGCGGTCTGCACAATTTGAGTGCCAAAACTATAAAGGAACTGTGTTACACCCCATATTTTTGTACATGGAAGTACGCCATAAGTAAATTGATATAAGTTCAAAAATGAGATGTTACATTTCGTATTTTCGTATGTTAAAGTTTTGTCGTAAGGCAATCGACGTAAGTTCGGAATGAGATTATTGTGAGATTATAAGTATTATGCTATTTCAAACAAGTGATGAGTAAATTCATGAAGGTGAGAGGGTAAGCAAATCGAAGAAAATGAATTTCGTCGAAAGTTGATATTTTGGAATAAAATACGGCCCGAGCTAAATTACTCGGTATTTATGGACTAGTACCATACAAAGTACCACATGGCCATGATAGTAAGGTGTATAAGGTATGTTAAAAGTGAGTAGTATTTTATGTAAGTTGAGATAATTCTTAATTAAGTGGG
>AWOL01S0031314.1:0-28952 GCA_000715115.1 Nicotiana otophora
GTACTAATATTGTCTCCCTTCCCTTTATCTCCCCCCTCCCTTTGCTTTGCATCTTTCTTCTGATTTTTATGGTATTGCTATTTATCTTATGAGTGCTGTTGTGATACTAATATTATCTCTCGCTTTTGAGCCGAGGGTCTTTCGGAAACAGCCTCTCTACTCCTTCGGGGTAGGGGTAAGGTCTGCGTACATACTACCCTCCCCAGACCCCATTAATGGGATTCTACTGGGTTGTTGTTGTTGTTGTACTTTGCGTATAATAAATGTAAGCTACTATATGGAATCGTCTAAACACTTCCAAACTCAGTTGTCGTAGACGTTGAGCTTTAATTGAATCTACGTTTGTAGCATTAAAAGTAGACAAATTTTTGCCCATTTCCTGTTTCTCCACACATTTTTCAATGCCATTTTAGGCCCACTGCTCCCCATCTCACAGGACACAAGTCTATTATTCTATTCTCTTTCAAGTTGGGTACAGTCCTTTCTTTTTTTAGATTTCTTTTAATAAAATAGTATATTTTTATATAAATTTATAATCGAATAAATTTTTTATTTTGTGAAAATAAATCAAAAAATATTAAACAGTATCGAATAAATTTATATATGAAAAGTATATTTTTAAATTAAGTTTAAAACTAATAAAACTTTAAAAAAAAATTGGGCCTTGGAATTATAAAAGTAGTTACAAGATAACAAATAATTAAACTCAAACTATTACGCTACTCCTATTGAAACTAAATTATTTTCAGCATATTCACTAGCAAGACACGATGTATTGTAGCGATGAGTAGCAAACTACAATATATTTAATATGTTTCCTTTCGTATGAGTTGAATTTTTGAATATTTGATCTTCTATAGACTTTATTCTTGAGGCATAGCTTGGTTAATATCTTTCCACTCGTGTGATTTATATTTTTTTTTTTGCATTTGCCTAATTTCTTTAACACTGTTGTAGAATAGTTAATGGATCTATATTATGGCTATCTTTCATACTTTCTTAATTCATCACTTTTTAAACTGTAAAAATGTCTAGAGAGTTTTGATAAGTCATATAAAAGTACGTATGTTATTACATTCTACTTCTACTAGTGATTGCTACATGATATTTTAAAAAAATATCGAAATTTAACCGAACTGTACCGATACCGAAGAGAAACCGACATGATTGGGACGATTTTGAAAAAGCTAATTTTGGTTATACATAATAGAATAACTAAAAATTTGGTATGGTACAAATTTTATAAAATAACCGGTCGAACCGAACCATTGACACTTCTATCCCCAGCTCATCCCATCTTCATTCTAATTTATTTATAGGGTTGAATAGGGAAAATTTCACATAAGAACAACTAGGCTCCCTACTTTTTAATTTTATAGCCCATATTTCAATTTACAACCAACTAGCCCAAAAATAATAGGTTATGGTTCAACATCCAACTCCAATAGGTTCTCGAAATTATTATTTAATTTTAAAAAAGATTTCTCAAGCTTTTATGTTAATTTTCGAATCAGTAAATGTGACTCAAATATTAGTTCAACAAACCAAATCCATTTGGGTGGTGAAAATTAAAATTTTAACAAGCTTAAATATGTGGGTTTAAATTCCGAATTTAATTTTGTGAGAAATTTAGAGTGAATGTGTATTTAGACTTGTTAGAAATAGTATAAGGAGATTGAATGTAAATTTTGAAGTCATTTAATGGAGATTTGGACTGGTTTTGAACAAGAATTGCAATTGAAAATCGTGGAAGAAATTCGTCTACAGACGCTTGTATAAAGGTGTATAAGATGTGTTTATACACTCATATACACTATTATACAAGATTGTACATAATTATAAAAAACAATTGACTTCGTCTTCTTCCTTGCGTCTTTTCTGAAATTTAACTCAAATATTGCTCAAATCTACTCCAAATCACTTTAAATTTAAATTTTGAACTCCTTTTGACATTTTCAATCAATTGGAACAACACTCAATCCAAACAACTAACAAACTCAAAAAATTATATTTTCGAAAGCAAAGCTTTGAATGACCTTTAATGATTGACTTCTACTCTTTAATTTTCTTATATTGCAACCAGGTGACACAATGGGGGAAGTAGAAAATACATGGCCCCTTGAAGCATATGTAGAAGATGTGAGAAGAAGAGAGAGAGTGAAATCAATGGTTGTGAGAACACAAATTTAACTCCATAACTTTTAGAAGCAATGGTTGTAAGAACACAGATTTTGAATTTGCTAGTGCTTTTAAAATATGTACAATATGGGCTAGGTCGGGTAAAACTTAAAAATATGAGCCATTTTTTGTTATGGTGTGAAGTCACGTGTATTTTCTTGTAATTCTTTCTTGAATATATACTCTATTTTTGTTTTTTGTTTATTTCTATACCCCGTTATAAATACTCAAAATGTATAATGGGGGAACATGATTAAACAATAAACGAAAATAGAGGAGTATATCCGATCCTTTTCCGTTTTATTTCTTACCCCGTATCCCATATTAGAACTAAGTCCAACCTAAAATCAAATTCGTTCCGAAAAGTTTTAAATCGGGAAAGACAATGCTTCTTAATAAAAGCGAATCTTCATTTTAATTATTTGTTTCTTTATAGGAGTATTTCTTAATATGGAGTATGGGTGTGAAAATTGAATCAAACATAAATATATGCCACTGCCAGCAATTTATATTTCTTATTTCTTAATATGGAGTATGGGTGTGAAAATTAAATCAAACATAAATATATGCCGCTGCAAGAAATCAAACCAAGTTATTTACATCAATAGTATAGATAATCGTACATAATTAGCATAGTTTAATTGGTTATTATATATCAAGGCTCTATATTCTAGGTAATCATATCGGTTTTGATACAAAGAATTGCATGTTGTTATAAATCAATTTAACATGATTCTGCAAAAGATAAGCTCCTCCTACTCCTACAAAAAAAACAAAAAATCTGCTCTAAAAGTTGGAATGAAAAAAGCACCCGAGCAAGAGCAGAGGCAATCAGCGAAGGGCGATCGTTTAAACCTTGTAACAAATTACACTATATACAGAGATTAAAAAAATTATTTAGATATATATTTTAAACATTTCTTACGAAATCCCTAACTAGATCCTCGACCCAAGAAAGAATTTATCAACAACAAACCTAATGAAATCCCACATATGGAGTCTTGAGAGATTAGTGTATATGCAGACTTTACATCTACCTTACCTTACGAAGATAAAGTCTCTATCAACAGGGGCGGACCTAGAGCATTGAATACGGGTTTTCGAAAACCCAGTAACTCTTGCGTAGACCATGTATTTATATTAAGAAGTTTACTAAATATTTGTAAATATGTAACTGTGAACCCAATTATTATTGCATATTAATTTGAAATTACGGTAGGAACCCATAAGCCTCAAATTCTGAATCCGCCTCTGTCTATCAAAAAAATAGGTAAATTAATTTTCCAACAAATTTTTGTCTACATACTAAATCAAAGCCTAGCTGTATATATGTTTTTCACACCTCATCATGTATGGGTTCTCTTGACTGGATCTACCTCTCATTCACACATTTCATATTCAATATTTTGACGCAACTATTTTCACACACAATGCCGGAAACAAGACAAATGGCAAGATGTTGACATAACACGAAAACTTCACAAACACACCACGATTTTTAAGTACACATCTACACCTTTCCAAAAATAGCTTCTCTTTGATAAAGTATTCATTATTAAGAGCCACATGCAAATTTAAGCAAAGGTGGCAGAAAATGATTTAACAATTGCTCAAGCTTTGATTGGGAAAATACACCCTTCCTTACTAAGCCAACAAAATACTCGACTTTTAGCCAAGAATGAACCTATTTTCTTCTCTATCCTCCCCTTTTCCTTTTTTTTTATGTTGCCTTTACCCATTTTAGGTCTATAGTTAAATGAAAGGAACACCTTAATAAAGATCCTTCTGTCATCCACATTCTTTGTTTGACTTGTCGAAACGGCAAAGTTGAACCACTACTTTGATAAAACAACCAATTTGCAATTATGCCATATGCCATGAAAGTTAAGTATCCTTTCCCTTAAACAAGCATTAGAGGAATTATTTTAGCTCAGTAGTAAAAGCAATATGTGATATATAAGTTGAATGTATGTCACAAGTTTAACCTCTATCGCAAACAGAATATCTGATATTTAAGTGAAAAAGAATAAAAAAAATAAATATATTATCGATCAATTTTCCTAGCTCTATGCAACAACAACAATTCAATGAATTCCCACAAGTGAGGTTTGAAAAGAATAAGATATATGCAGCCTTAGTCTTATTCAAGGAGAACAGAAAAATTGTTTCAGATAAATATCAATCATAATTTGTTTGCTAGCTTTGTGATTATTTGTTTTTTAAAAAAACAAGCACCAAACGAATCATGAACTTCAAGAATCCTAAGAGAATGAAAACAAAGGTTAGCTTGAGGCCCCTTTGGCAAAAGCACAAATACCAATCATAACTTCTGTATGTGGACCAAGACTAACCACTTCTCTTTCTACTCTATACTAGTTTTGTGTTGTGGGGTGGGGGTGGGGGTGTGGTCCACCGACACCGGTAACATGGCCTAAATCCAGCCAATTATTAAAAACCAAAGGAACCATACAATGAATGGAAAAGCTTATTAGTACGGAGTATAATTTAATAGACAAAAGAATACAAAACACCAAGTAATCCTATAATATTTATATCAAAACATATACCACCTGTCTCTGTTGTTTCTATACCAATTCTACCTCAAAATAACATTAAAATTTATCATACAGAAATTAACCTCAAAGAAGAAATGATCTACAGCAAAAAAGAAAAATTAAAGCAGTAGCAAAATAGACCTCATTATTGTCTTGTTCTTTGTAGAACAGGGCCAATCATCTTAAGTTCAAATCTCTTAACAATCCCAGTAATATCCCTCATTGTAGTGTCCACAGCATACGGGGTTCGGTCAACGGTGATCGCCGTAGCGTTGACCAGCTGCCGACATGGCTCGCGGCGTTCTGCAATGGTCCCGTGATAGTGGAAATACTTGATGCGCCCTTCTGTTTTGTGGGTTGTCTTGCCAACTATGTTCTGTGACATATGCACGCCCGTGGCTATCACATTGCGCGGTTGCACTGCGTATTTTCTGTCCCTCCTTATTCCTCTCTTGATATCCTTGTACACTAGCTTCTCAAACCCCCATTTTCTGCGGTCGTATCACACGCAATCAGTAATTGATTAGTTTTACGTTAACTGTACGTAGTCTAGTGGTTGAATGAGAGTTATTTTTCAAAGATACAAATACAAAAGCATCCAACTAATCCGACAAAACACAAGACCCCTGTCCTTTTTCAACTTTCCATTCACAATTTAGTTTACCATTTAAGAATTTGAACATTATTATCTATAATTTGTTTAAATAATACAACCAATCAATGCATACCGACAAGGGTTACCTCCAAATCACTAGCAAATGAACCTCGAAGTTAGTTCACTACAAATAAATACACTTTACTTTAGCTAGGAAATGACACTCCATAAAACAATTCAACTCAAATCAATGATACTCTGTAGCATTTAACCACACATTGGATTATGAAATGGACCCTATAAGAAGCATAGAGTAGAATATTCTAACACAATAATACAATGTCATTAAAAACCTAGTAGCATAAGACATTTCCCTGCTTGTTACCTATTTTTTGTAACTCATTAAGCATCTCAATTATTCAACCAACAGAAAATTTCTAACAGTATAATGATCAAAGCCTACTTGTGGTCAATCTACATCAAAGCATTTCGTTATCAACGACCAAGTTCCTTTTAAGGAGATACAAATTCAGAACCACCCAAATTGTACTATTTTTAAAAAAAAATAAATGAGAACTCTAGAAGATTAAGCTTTGGAGCGACGGTAAAATTGTCACTGTATAGGTCACGGGTTCGAGCCGTGGAAGCAGCCACTCACTAATGCTTGCATTAAGGTAGGTTGTTGACATCACAACCCTTAGGGTGCGACCCTTCCTCGTATCATGTGGGATGCATTGTGCACCGGACTGCCGTTTTAATAACTGAGAATCCCCGAAGGCCCAATGGGCACATGGTTCAAAATTATGTGAATAATAGACTCGATCGCCCCTCTGCTCTTCTTCACTTAAATATCGAACTTTTGTTAGTGGCAGGATTCAAACTTGCAACATGTGTCACATCATGTGCTGCGATCTTACCACTAAACCAGACCAAATTGTACAAGCACCTCCACCCACGACCGTTAGGTTCTGGGTTCGAGTCACTAGGGAAGTGTGGAAACATCCTCTTAATTTAGGAGGGGTTATAAAAAAAAAAGACCAAATTGTACTATTTCTCAACCAGCAAATTTAAAATATCACCTAAATATTTAACCATTCACTAATCATGTCCTTGTAGAATTCTAACCATTAATCATGCAATTACAGAGTTTGGAAACAACTCGACAACAAATGAATAACACTTACTGTGAATTTCAGCTTTAGAGCATGTATTATAGGCAAATAAAAGTCACATGAAAGCCACACCGACACAGTAAATTCAGCTTCAACTTCAATTCTTTCAAACGTCAATCTCATCTCAACTTCATAAGCACACACTACGAAAAACAATTTATACCACACTGATTATTTAAATAAAGCCCCCCAAAAAAACCATTATTGCCAATTGGTATAATTTCAGATGCCCATATTCTCCTGTTCCACTTACTATTCCAAACACGCGTCAATTAAATGTCAACGTTGTGAATATTAGCTGTCAACTTTTGAAAAATGTTTGACCACCTTCACTAAAAAAATTCTACTTCTACTACATACTACAACAAGATTAAACATCTACAAATAAGAAATGGAGTTAAGTAAATTACACTGTAGGGAAAAAATCATAATGGCAGGTTCCTTACCATTTTTATGATACTACTCCACTATATTTATAAAAGATTAACTTGTAATAAGTTGATAGCCTTTCTATAACAGATTCGGCATATCTATAACAGCACTTTAATATAGCAACCAAACAATATGAAAACAAAAGAAGTTTGGAATAGAAATTAACTAAAAGAAAAACTCGAGAAATTAACAAACTTATAATGAAAATGTTGACATACCTGTAAGATTTACCGCGGTCCTCTTCTAGACAGAGCTTGTTAGACATAGGCATCTGTTCAATGGTGAATTGTGTAAAATCCGACAACGAATCCACCACAGTTTTAATAGTACTCTTCTTAGGCACAAAAATGAACTCATCCACATCAAAAAAGAACATCCATTTAGCTTGAAATCTATACCTATGTAAACAATCATTCACAATCAAAAACTGATTATGATAATATCCATCAAATCTTTCTTGGTCCCGAATGTCTTGTAATGTAACAAATCCTTTCTCCATCCATGGCTTTAAAACCGCCATTACTCCTTCGTGTATACCTCCAGCATCATGAATTACGAAATGAGATTTCTCTCCGAATAATCTAACGTGAAAAGCTAACCATTCTCTTACTCTTTGTGGACTTAAATTCCCATATAAAGATGATCCACAGTAGAAGAAATCATACTTTGGCGGTTTATTGAATTCTGCAGTGAAGTTAATGAAATCCTGTTCTGTTTCAGTTAACCCTACAAAAGTGTCGACGGTGTTGAATTTAGCGTCGCCTCCGCCGTTAGTAGCGGCATGAATTACGAGTTTTCCTCCATTTTCAGTACCAACTGGGATAGGGAAAGTGCAATTGATAACTAAAACAGTATAAACTCTACCGTATCCCCAATCGGGTAGGATTTTGCTACCATTTACAGTAATGGATTTTAGCTTGTCGTCGTTCGGGATCCATTCACACTGATAACTGGGTTTTCCGTACACATGGAGAGGTTTTGAAGCTAAACCCATAACGGCGAAAGTGTTAAGTCCGCCTCTGTAAGCAGACATAAGTATAAAATTGTAAGCAGCTGAACCGAATGGATTGAAAGCGCGCTTAATAACTCCATTTTCGAGAACCTCGTCGTTTTTCGTTAACGGCGGCGGCGGCGGCGGAATAGAGGTGGCGTTTATGGCGGAGATAGAATCAATAAAAGCGGTAGAAGGGGATATAGGAGTAGAAAGACAAGTGCTAAAATTTGAAGGAGTGAAAGAAAAACGAGAGGGCATGAATTGAAGAATGGTGATAAGTGAACAGAGGAAAAGAATAGCAGTAAGGAGAAGTTTGAGTTCAGCTGCACAATTCCAAACAACTCCAACAAACATTTTTCTCTCTTTTTCCTTTGTCATTGTAAATTTAGTACTAGTACTAACTTTGTTCAGTATATTTGGTATGATATTCGGTATAAAGAAGATTTGGAAGTGAAGAAAGAGATAGGGGATGGGAGATAACAGAAAGAGCAGAGAAGGTACAGAGAAACAGAAATGGCAGAGAAAGAGAAGCTAACAAACAAAATCTTCTCCTATTTTTTCTGTCTGTTTTTATCTCCTTTTTCTTCTTTCTGCTTTCACAAATCTCTCTGTCTCTAATCAATCTGCATTTGGAATCTGAAGAGTTTACAGGGGACTGGTGAGTGTTTATAATATTGAAAATTGGGTGGATTGTTGCAATATATTAGGAAAAGGGAACTGATTTAATGGTAAATGTTTTCCTCTCTTTTTTTATTTTCTCATTATTGTGGCTTAAATGATGGTATGGACACATTCTGGTTTAAGTTATTATATAATTTCCATGTTAGAAAGTATTTAGATAATCATATCTATTAATCTCTCTATCTAATATTAATAGTTATAGTTACTAAAAATAGTTATCTCAAATTATTTATTATTTTAAAAGTTCAAAACAAAATTAATTTTTTTTTCTTCTTTACCCTTAGTAATAATTGTTTTGAAGATAGAGAGAACACATAAATAGAACAAATATTCAATGAACAGAGATTATATCTTAATATATAAATAAGGGTAGAATAGTCTAATTTATTTTCTAATTAATATTTCTTAAGGAGCGTGTGTAAAAGAGAAACACGACACATAATATAATATAAGAGAGGAAGTACTCTCTAACTAAGGCAAGTATACACAGTAAATAATTACCAATAACCAATAAAGTTGTGTGAGTAATCAAGTCGGTTGTATTAACCATTTCACACCAAAAACAATAACTGCAATATAATTTATCTTACTCCCTCCGGTCCAAAATAAGTAGGCATTTGGACATTAAAAAAATATGAGATGTAAAATTTTTTAAAATTAAGTTGAAAAAAGTATTTAAAAATTGTTTGAACATGCATTTCACTTGAAAATGAGGTAAAATCTACTTTTTCAAATTTGAAATTCATCTTCAAAAATTCAGTTAAATGTATAATCAAATAATATTTTAAAGATGAGTTTTGAAAAAGAAATTATATGGACAAACGGGTCCTAAATATCATTTTAACTAAATTAAGCTAGCGTTTAGACATAGATTTGTTTGAAACTTGAAAAAAGAGTTTTTGAAGTTGTGTTGAAAAATAATTTTTGAAAGTTGAAGTTGTGTTTGGATATGCATTTTATTTGAAAAAAAATTGAAATTTTGTGAGTGGAAGAAACAATTTCATACAAAAATTGCCATAAAATAATTTTTGGGAACTTGGAAAGTTTTGAATTTTTTTTCCCCAAAATATGATCGTATTTCATAAACAAATAATGTTTTCAAATATTTTTTGAAAAAAATAAGATAAAATCTATGGTCAAACGTGAGATAAAATTAGTCTAGTTCAAAGTAAGTATCATTATAGGAACTTTAAAAACATAAACTTTTACTCCAATAAAATATTTAAAAAGTTTGAAGATAATAACTCATATATTTAATATTGATAAATAACTTTTAATAAATATATTGAGACCTTAAACATACTGGGGAAGTAAACAACTATTACTATAAACTATTCATAATAGTAAATAGAAAGTTATACTTAGTGCCAAATTTTATTGTTTTCATTGTAAATGCTTTCTTTACGTTAATAAACTTTAAACGATCATTTTTGTACTAAAAAGGATTACATTCTTAGTAACAAATAAAGAAATTCGAAAGCATTCCTGAATATATTATTAGGGAACTGATTTAAAAATTGAAAAATTAAAAGTTCTTCCTATAAAATATGTAAAAATTTATAATACAAAAAAAGTTTATCTAACCAGTAATAATGCAAAAGGACAAAGAGTGGTCGATTGAGATTTAAGACCGAGGGCGTGATGTGTGTCATTCCCCGTAACTTTAGGAAATACAATATGATTAATTAAATAATTAATTAATTAATTAAATAAAAAGCTTGATTGAAGTAAGAAAAAGGCATTGCTTTTACTGGGAAATGGAGCAGCCAGTGCTCGGGAATCCAACTTTATCTCGCGCTGCTATGTGGTTCTCTGTATATTTTTTAATTTATTTTTATCTAAATTCATAGTTTATAGGAGTATTCTTTTTTTATTTATAAACATCTGTTATTCAGTACCTATTTAACTCAGTTAATCTTGATTCGCATAGTGTAAGATTCAATGAGATAGAAAATGCTCCTACCAAAATTTTATCATTTTCTGGACTTGATTTCGACACCTCTAGTTAAGGGTTAAGAATCCAGTACATTTTATTACATCTCTTAGGGGTTATTTGGTTGATAGGATGGGATAGATAAGGATATGGTTGGTTATCACTTGGGATTAGGTATTGCACCTTCTATACGAGAGAGCTAATTATGTCATTTTAGTATAAAATAATTTTTGTGACCAATTAGTATTCATAATCAAATGTGGAATAAAATAATTGTATTTTTTTCGGAATTAGTATCCCTTCCGACCAACCAAACTAACCCATAGAATAGTTTATACTTCCTCGTCTAAAAGTATAGCATTAATATAAATTGCAAAATCAACTGGTGTATTTCTTATAGCAATTTACTCTTTTAGTATCAAATATTTAATCTTTTTGTTAAATTATATTTTGTTTTGAAATATCTGACATTTTAGAAATTATTATTTACTCAACTTTATTTCCAAAGTTTTCTCTATTATTTCAATTAGTTGTGTAGCATTAATTAAGTAAGATATTTTTAATAAAGTTTAAACAAACTTCATTATACTTCAAGTTAAATATTTTTGAAGGAGCGTGACATCTTAAAAAATATACTACCTCCGTTTCAAAGTAGATGATCTACTTTCCTTTCTGTTCCAAAATAAATGACACATTTCTAAATTTAAAAATAATTCAACTTTAAACTCCTTATTTTACTCATTTTATCCTTAATGAGAAGTTTTCATAACCACACAAATGATATGGCTCCACAAAGCTTTTACCCCTTAAGCTTTTAAGACCACAAGTTTTAAAAGTCTTCTGTTATTTTCTTAAACTTCGTGTCGAGTCAAAATAACTCATCTAAATTGAAACGGATGGAGTATAGTGTTCGAATACGCCAGTTAAAATATACCGGATATTTTCAAAATTGAGTCAAAAATTAAAATTAAAATTATATTAAAAATTAATGTTAAACTCTGCAAACTGAGTGCCTGTAAAGGGCGGTGGATTACTCTGAGGGTGGCTTAGGAAGTATTTCAATAATTTACCTAATAAGGTCCCCCTACTTAAAAGTAAATTTGGATTCCCCATCTAATATATTCGTTATTCTATTAAAGTCGTTCTTTTATTTCCTTTGTAATTATGCTCTAGATGTGGAATGTTCCTACACTTTTCCTTTCATATTTTACATATTTTCGCCTTCTTTTGTTATTGTTATTTTTTCTTTTGCCTAAAACAACCTTAACAACTCTTTTCCAACTACGAATTTGTTTTTAAAAAAAAAAAAAAAATCTTCTTTTTTTTTTAGTTTTATCAGCTGAAATTTTACTATAGATTACGCTTAGAAGGTCAATCACAACAATGAGACATATTAAAATTACATTACACCATTTTGGATTTTAGAGCTGTTGGATTATATATAGCCGCGGAAGCAATTACAATATCATGTTCACGAAATTAGTATATACAGAGATTATTTAAGTTACCTCTTGAAACGTGAATAAAGCAGATTAATCTCAGTCTTCAGTTCCAAAGTTGCAAGACCACGACCTCGGCAAAACTTCCACAGTCTTCTATCGTGTTACCCAAATAATATCTGAAAAGAGAAAATTTCGGTTGGGCGAAATTCCAAGGAAGAAACACGTATAAAACCAGTGTCAAAAACGGCCAGCCTTATATGGAGTATATATAGCCACGTTTTTTAGGTTAAAACCTTTTTTCCAAAACCTGTTAGGTTTTCTTCTTCCACTAAGGAAAGGTTTTCTTTATTTCTTATTATTTAGGCACAATAGGGACCACATAATTTAATTAACAAGGCTTCCTGTTATGAAATTAATTTCGAAATTTGAAATTAATTTCTACCATAATAAATTACGAATTATTTCACTAAAAATTCGTAATTGCACTCCTTAGTTCAATTTTGATATTCTTCCATAAAACCTTATTTTAACTTCTCATGTTAAGATTCAGATACTAACCAATCAAATAAAGTACTGACAATTTAATTTATTGATTACTTTCTTTAGACTTTCGCTTAACTTATTTCATGTGTCGGATATAAAATTCACCGGCCGGGTTTACACATGAAAACTTATAAGCTTTCATAAAGGAGTATCATCAATCTCAAAAATTGAGATATGAATTCTATCAACTAATTATTACTTCGCCAATGTATATCATTATTGTCCAATTTACCAGGCTTATTGACCTACGAAAGAATCTCGCCTTTTAATAAATCAAAACAATAAATGACACACACAACTGATAATAATTATATCAAGATTAAGAGTATAAATACACTGAATGGACTAGAGAAATTATTTTATTAAGTCATCTCTACTTGATTCGTTCAATACATACAAAATATACTAGCACAAGAAGTCGGAATTAAACCATTTCCATAATCAAGATAAATTATATTTAATCTTGTGCTACAACCATTCCGATAGTCTGTCCAATTCCATCATTAGATTGTGAACATAAACTTTATGACTTATAAGAACTGATGATTTAATTTTCCGTGTATACGCTAAACTGTATACACTAAATCATCTACTATATAAATAATGGACACACGGATAAATACATGATCTATTTAAAATAAAACTTTATTGAATTGAATAAATGAATAAACAATTGTTCCATAAAGAATATTATAATAATACGCATAGTTTATAGAATATCCTAACAATCTCCCACTTAGACTCATAACCATGCGTCTACAATTCTGACGCCCATTCCGTCTACATGCCTATCAAAAGTCTTTTGCGGCAAGCTTTTAGTAAATGGGTCCGCCAAGTTCTTCTCCGACGCAATCTTGGTGACTACTACATCCTCTCTTTGTATTTCTCACAAATTAAATGATATTTACACTCAATGTGCTTTGCTCTTTTATGGCTTAGTGGCTCCTTCGAATTTGCAACCGCACCACTATTATCACAATAAAGTGTTATAGGTGCTTGAATCGAGGGAACCAGACCCAACTCTCTTAGGAAGTTCCCGAGCCAAATCGCCTCTTTGGCTGCCTTAGAGGCTGCCACATATCCGGCTTCCATGGTGGAATCATCAACACAAGTTTGCTTAATGCTCCTCCAACTTATGGATCCACCTCCCAGAGTAAATACATTTTCTGAGGTAGACTTTCTAGAATCTCTATCTGATTGAAAATCTGAATCAGTGTACCCAATAGGCACAAGGTCATCCAAATGGTAGTCTAGCATGTAATCCCTAGTTCTTTTCAGGTACTTGATTATATACTCAACCGCTGTCCAATGCTCTCTCCCGGGATTAGACTGAAATTTGCTCACGACACCAAGGACACAGCAGATATCAGGTCTAGTACATAGCATGGCATACATCAGACTCCCCACATCAGATACATAAGGGACCGCCTTCATCTTTTCTATCTCTATATCAGTTTTAAGAGATTGATCTTTAGATAGAGAAATTCCATGCATGAAAGGGAGAAATCCTTTCTTGGAATTATGCATGCTAAACCTGGAGAGTATTGTATCAATATATATATAAAGAGCCTGAGATAAGCCTAATATCCTTTTCTTGCGATCTCGCAAAAGCTTGATCCCAAGGATATGAGCCGCTTCTCTCAAATCTTTCATATCGAAGTGCGTGGACAACCACTGTTTAAATTGATCCCAATATACCCACATTATTTCCTATGAGTAATACGTCATATACATATAAGATTAAAAATGCCACTTTGTCCCCATCCCACTTCTTATATACACAAGACTCGTTAAGACACTAATCAAAACCAAAACTTTTTAATCGCCTTGTCAAAACAAGTGTTCCATGCCCTAGATGCTCGTTTCATCCCATAAATGGACCTTTTAAGCTTACACAATAAGTGTTCCTTTCCACTTTCCACGAAACCATCTGGTTTCATTATATAGATGTACTCATCAAGACTTCCATTAAGGAAAGTTATCTTGATATTCATTTGCCAAATCTCATTATCATAATGAGCAGCAATGGATAAGAGAATCCTAATAGACTTAAACATGGCTACCGGCGAGAAGGTTTCCTCATAATCGATCCCTTCTTTCTGAGTAAACCCTTTTGCTATAAGCCTTGCTTTAAAAGTTGCACTTTTCCGTCTACACCTTTATTTTTCTTATAGATCCACTTGCATCCAATGGGTTTAACCCCATCAGGTGGTTCTACAAGATCCCAGACTTGATTAGAGTACATAGACTCCATCTCTAATTTCATAGCAGCAACCCACTTATCGGCTTCTTTATCATATAGTGCTTGGTTGTAATTGACAGGTTCAGAAGTTGGCTCCTCAGGGATCCTATCATATGATTCTCCCAAGAGCGTATAACGAATTGGCTGTCTTATTTCTCTCCCACTACGACTACGTACTGCATCAGTTGCAACTATACTATTATGATCTTGTGGTTGAACTACATCATTATCAGGAACCTAAGTATCCATGTTATCCACGGGGATATCAACGACTTCTTCCTGTTGTGCAATCTGCTCAAGATAACTCCCACTACTTTGTGGTAGTATGACTTCGGGCACTTGTTCTTGCAGGATATCAAGTCTATTGACATTTCTCCCACTACTAAAATGCAATGGTATGTCAAAATCGACTTCCGGGGTTTGCATCAGGTCGTCTTATTTTTCAGATGACTGATTTTCCATTCTTTTGCTAAGTTCCTGTAAAATAAGTTTACTTCTAGGAACATGGTTCATCAAATAGTCCTCTTTAAGAAACTTGTCATTTATGCTAACAATTACCTTATTTTCTTTAGGATAATAGAATAAACCACCTTTCGTCCCTTTTGGATAACCCACAAACACACATACATCCGTTCTCGCCTCTATTTTATCCGTTTTCCCTTTTAGCACATGTGCCGGACAACCCCAAACTCGAATATGCCGCAGACTAGGCGTGCGCCCAGCCCACAATTCTGTAGGGGTCAAAGGTACTGACTTTGAAGGAACTAAATTCAGAACGCAATTTGTTGTTTCTAAGGCATGTCCCCAAAAGGACGAAGGCAAACTGGATTAATTCATCGTTGATCTAACCATTTCCATAAGAGTCATATTTCTTCTTTTAGCTACACCATTTTGTTGTGGAGTTTCAGGTGCAGATAATTGAGAGGTAATTTTATATTCTGATAAATAACTAATGAATTTCGCAGAGAGGTACTCCCAACCATAATCAGATCGTAGTGTCTTGATATATTTATTATGTCGCTTTTCAGTCTCTGTCTTAAATTCTTTGAACTTTTCAAAACATTCAGACTTTCGACGCAATAAATAAATATATCCATACTTTGAATAATCATCTGTGAAAGTCACAAAATACTCAAAACTACCTCTTACTTGGACATTTATTGGACCACACAAATCAGAATGAATTAAATCTAATTTATCACTTGCTCGATTTCCTTTTGAGGGGAATTTCGTTTTGTCATCTTTCCTTCTAAATAAGATTCACAAGTTGGTAGTGCCTCCACTTTTAATGAACTTAAAAGTCTATCCTTAACCAACCTTGAAATTCTGTTTATATTTATATGACCCAAACGCAAGTACCATAAATATGTTTCATTCAATTCAGAAGAATATTTTTTCTTATTTGGTAAATCAATATAATTCAGTTCTTTAAGTTGTAATAGCTTAGGAATAGAGTCAACAATAAAAATACCATTAACCAATGTAGCCGAAGAGATATAACGTTTATTATGACTAATAACACATTTATCAATATCATAAAAATTAATGTCATAACCATCTCTCATAGCGCTAGAAACTGAAATTAAATTCCTTCTAACGGAAAGTACATATAATGTGTCCTTTAAAGTGTCACGGCCCAAAATCTCATCTGTCGTGATGGCACCTTTCTCAATATTAGGCAAGCCAAAAATCCCAATAAACCACTATTTTCTTTTAAATTTGAAAATAAAATAATTAAATTCAGTGGAAGAAATCTCACAATTTCAAATATAACACTCCCAAAATCCGATATCACTGAGTACATATGCATCTAATATGAATATAATATTTTACTGATAAAAACCATTATCTGAAAGTATAGAACAGTACAATAACTGAAGGAAAAAGAGACAAGGTCAGTGGACGCCAAGCAGCTACCTTGATAGTCTCCAACTGATAGTACTCTGAAATCTAACAATCTCCGTGTCCGAAAGCACCTGGATCTGCACACGAGATGTAGAGTGTAGTATGAGTACAACTAACTCAATAAGTAATAAGACTGACCTCTGGGCTGAAAGAAATGATGAGCTCCGCAAGTAGAGTCCAGTATAACTAATGGTACAGAAATGTAGGCATGCTTTCAAGTTCAACCGTTAAAATCAGTACAAGTGAAATAGATCAATACTGCATGATATGAGGAATATGACATCTCAGTAGAAAGACATCATGTAAATACCGGTCACAAATTATCTGGTCACTCGATACTGTTTATAGCCAATCCAGCCCAGGGGTATTCCAACCCGTATATATATACACATCGACTGACAGTCAGTCACCTAGTACCGTATAAGGCCAATCTAGTCCTGGGATAATTTTATCCCTAAATATAAATGATACGGACAAGATCCATGTCCAGGTAAACTCATTACAATACAAATAAGTAAGGCAAGTCCATGCACTGGGAAATCCATCCCGAATGTATATATAATTATCGTAAGTAAGGCAGGTCCATGCCCTGGGAAGTCCATCCCGAATATATATTATCATCTACGCTCACTGGGGGTGTACAGACTCCGGAGGGGCTCCTTCAACCCAAGCGCTATATAAAGTCAATATGGCCTACTGCAGGTGGGCAGTCCCGATCCGTATAATAATAAAGCCAATAAGGCCTGCTGCAGGCGGGAAACCCCGGTCTATTTAATAATAAAGCCAATAAGGCTTGCTGCAGGTGAGCAGCCCTGATCCATATAATAATAATGTATAAAGCCATTATGGCCTGCTGTGTCGCGCAACTCGATCCCATAAATATCATCACAATGGACAAATATTACTGAGTGTGAAATGTATTTTTTTTTTAACAAATAATTCAACAGCAATACGACCCCATGGGTCCCAAAATATTGGCACATAGCCTAAACATGATATTTAATAAGAGTCTCAGCTCAATTTCTCTAACACGTGGAACATGTTCACATAATAACATGATTCATTAATTTTACAACTACATCGGATTTATTCAAGACAAAGTTTATGTGGTGCACGTCCACATGTTCGTCACCTATCGTGTGTGTCACCTCCAAACAATTTATATTTTATCAAATTCGGGGATTCATACCCTCAGAACTAAGTTTAGAAGTGTTACTTATCTCAAACCGTGTAATTCTTACTCCGGTATGCCTTTGCCTTGTGAATTGTCCTCCAAACGCCTTGAATCTAGCCACAAATAATTCGATACAGTCAATAAAATTTATTGGAATTAATTCCATAAGAAAATGCTAATTTTTCATAAAAATCCGAAAATTAGCTCAAAATTGGTCTGTGGGGCTCACGTCTCAGAATCCGATAAAACTTATAAAATTCGAACCCCATTCAACCACGAGTCCAACCATATCAAAATTACTCAAATTAGACCACAACTCGGCCTTCAAATCCTCAATTAAAATTTATGAATTTTGCTACTATTTTCAACCCAAGACACTAATTAGATGACAAATTCAACAATATTATCATGGAATTTACCGAAAACTAAGTAAGAAACACTTACCCCAATCAACTCCGCTAAAATCCCTTCAAGAATCACCCAAATCCGTGATCTCTAGCTCAAAATATGAAAAATGGGCTCAAACCCTCGATTTTGGATATAACACTATCTGCCCAGATTTTCTTAATTGCGATCGCGAAAATGGTCTCGCGATTGCAAAGCACAAGCAGACTGCCCACACATTATACCCTACGCGAACGCGTAATCACTCATGCGATCGCAGAACACTGCCTCTCAAACCTACGCGAATGCGTTCAACCCCACGTGATTGCGTAGAGCAATTGCCTCCTCTCATCTACTGCTCAAATCCTTCTACGTGAACGCGACCTCATCCACACGTTCGCGAAGCACAACTTAATTCACTTACGTGATCGCGTTGCTTCCTATGCGACCGCATAGAACAGAAATCACCCTTGCACCAAATAAGCTTACGCGATTGTGAATGAACTTATGCGATCGCGTATAAGGAAACCAAAAGAAAAATACCAGCAGTGGTTTTAAGTCCGAATCTGATCTGTTAACCCTCCAAAACTTACCTGAAGCCCCCGGGACCTCAACCAAATATACCAACAAGTCCTAAAACTATCATATGAACTTATTTGAGTCTTCAAATCGCATCCAACAATACTAAAAACACGAATCATACATAGATTCAAGCCTAATGAACTTTGAAACTTTCAATTTCTACAAATGACTCCGGAACCTATCAAATCACGTCCGATTGATCTCAAATTTTACACACAAGTTATAAATGACATAAAGGATGTAATAAAAATTTTAGAATCAAATTTCGATCCCGATATCAAAAAGTCAACCCCCCGGTCAAACTCCCCAAAAATTTTAACTTTCGGCATTTCAAGCCTAATTCCACTACGGACCTCTAAATAATTTTTCGGACACGCTCCTAAGTCCAAAATCACCATACGGAGCTATTGAAATCATCAAAACTCTATTCTAGAGTCGTTTACATATAAGTCACCATCCAGTCAACTATTTCAACTTAAGCTTCTAACATGAAATTTTATTCTTTCAAGCTAACTCCGAAATACCCTAAATCCAAAACCGATAATTCACACAAGTCATAATACCTCGTAGGAAGTTATTCAAGACTTCAAATAGTTGAAAGGAGCGTAAATGCTCAAAACGACCGGTCGGGTCGTCACATGAAGTTAATACTCTATCACTACCAAACAAAATACTAATATTTCCTAATGCTAAAGCTGGAATTGCTAAACCATCCGCTTGATAAACATTGATTTATCCTCAACTTAGCCTCAGTGCTACCTAAAACCCCTACAAATAAGTGTAGACATGATTAGTGGCTCCCGAATCTACACACCATGACATGGTGATAACACTTGCCCTTAGCCTTTTTTCACACCAACAGTTGCGCCACTAACAAAGGACTTTTGAGCCTTTTTCTTCTTTTGCCTGCCTCTCGGTTTAAAAGAAAAATCTACCTCAAAATGCAATGCCACAGGAGGAGCTTGTTGCTTGATAATAGTCTCTACCGATTGCAGCTCATTCAGTAATTTCACAAGTGACAAATCCATCTTGTTCATGTTATAATTCAAGCGAAATTGCTAAAAACTGTCAGGCAAAGTCTGCAGGATCATTTCAACCTGCGTATCTTTATCAATGTTAGCTCCAAGGACCTCCAGTTCATTCAGAAGACTCATCATCTTCAGAACATAATCCCTAACATATGAACCTTCAACCATTTTGGTATACAGAAGAGCTTTCATGGCAGTCTGCTTAGTCGCACGATTCTGATCTACAAACATTTCTTTAAGATTTTCCAAAATGTCATAAGCTGACTCCATAGACTGATGCTGATGTTGCAGAACATTTGGCATAGATGCCAGAATGTAACACCGCACTATCTCATCAGCCTTAACCGATTTTTGGTAAGCTTTTTGTTCATCATCCATACCATCATCTCTAGGTTTTTCTTGACACATCTCATCGAGCACAAATTTGTACTCTTCAACAATTAGGACAATATCCAAGTTTCGTTTCCAATCAACAGAATTCGGACCCTCAAGTTTGTCTGGGGTAGGAATAGCAGTAAGGGGATTGAAAAGCAATCATTGTTAATCTAAGAGATAATTAAATAAATATATCAAAATCAGTCATGTATTATTGAATATTAAAATTCAAAACACACTACATACATATAATCCATGCACCTTGAACAACAAATTTCGATGAAAAAAGAGTTATTCTTGCAATATACATATGTAGTGATAGATTGTTCACTCTATGAATTTAAACATGTCATACTCAGATGAAGAGTAAACTGCTAATTTAAGTCAAGTGAATATCAATATTCAATATACTAGTCCCATTGCACCAACATGCATACTTAGATGGAGAGTAAATACAAGCAATCAACAACTAGTATAACCCAGTGATTATCTATAATGAGTTTATCCGATATGGAAGAAGACCTACGTCAATGTGTAAAAATATTATATCACCAGAATTTAACCCTGGAGTCCATAGGAAACGATCCCTACCACCACTAGATTAAAAACAACTCAAAAAATAGTTTTTGAAAAATTTCTAGAAAATTAAAAAAAAATGTCCAAAACACTATCAAAACGACCCCGAAAGCCCGAAAAATGACTTACGTCATGAGCGAAGATGATGTGTATTTCTCACTGGGCCGTTTCGCATGGACCTGCCAAGTTTCAGATCAATCGGAGTCCGTCAACATGTTGACCTCTGATTTTCTGGCCAATTCGGCCAAAAAGTAACTTTTGCGTTTTTCATGGATGAAACTAATTTTTTAGATTATTCTAATCAAATATCATAAAAAATAAGCAGATATTACTTGATTTACACAATAATCATAATACTCGGAATAAATATTCATGCTAAAAACAATGGAGTTTTACAGAAAAAGCAATCTTTGCATGTAATTCAAAACATGCACATTAACATGATACTACTTTTCCATGTTCATCCTAATCATTTAATTAGATGCGGGTAGGCTCTGATACCAATTGTTGGATTATATATCGCAGCGGAAATAATTACAATATCATATTCACGCGTAAATTAAATAATTAGCACATATAGAGATTATTCGAGTTACCTCTTGAAACGTGAACAAAGCAGATTAATCTCAGTCTTTAATTCTAGAGTTGCAAGACCGCGACCTCAGCAAAACTTCCACAATCTTCTACTGTGTTACCCAAATAATATCCGAAAAGAGAAAATTTTGGGTGGGCGCAATTCCAAGGAAGAAAAACGTGTAAACCCCGTGTCAAAAACGACCGGCCCTATATGGAGTATATATAGCCACGTTTTTTAGGTTAAAACCCTTTTCCAAAACCTTTTAGGTTTTCTTCTTCCACTAAGGAAAGATTTTCTTTATTTCCTATTATTTAGGCACAATAGGGACCACATAATTTAATTAACAAGGCTTCATATTATGGAATTAATTTCAAAATTTGAAATTAATTTCTACCATAATAAATTACGAATTATTCCACTAAAAATTCGTAATTGCACTCCTTAGTTCAATTTCGATATTCTTCCATAAAACCTTATTTAACTCCCCATGTTAAGATTCAGATACTGACCAATCAAATTAAATTACTGACAATTTAATTTATTGATTACTTTCTTTAGACTTTCGCTTAACTTATTTCATGTGTCGGATATAAAATCCACCGGTCAGATTTACACATGAAAACTTATAAGCTTTCATAAAGGAGTATCATCAATCTCAAAAACTGAGACATAAATTCTATCAACTAATTATTACTTCGCCGATGTATATCATTATTGTCCAATTTACCAGACTTATTGACCCACGAAAGAATCTCGCCTTTTAATAAATTCAAACAATAAATGACACACACAACTGATAATAATTATATCAAGATTAAGAGTATAAGTACATTGAATGGACTAGAGAAATTATTTTATTAAGCCAGTATAAAATACTTATCTCTACTTGATCTGTTCAATACATACAAAATGTAATAGCACAAGAAGTCAGAATTAAACAATTCCTATAATCAAGATAAATTATATTTAATCTTGTGCTACAACCATTCCGATGGTTTGTCCAATTCCATCATTAGATTGTGAATATAAACTTTATGACTTATAAGAACTGATGATTAATCTTGCGTGTATAAGCTAAACTCTATATATACTAAATCATATACTATATAAACAATGAACACACATACAAATATATGATCTATTTAAAATAAAACTTTATTGAATTGAATAATTGAATAAACAATTGTTTCATAAGGAATATTATAATAATACGCATGGTTTATAGCATATCCTAACAAGAGAGAGTCATAAAAAAAGTTTTTTTTTTTTTGGCTATGTTGAATAGAAAATTATTTAACTCATTAAAGAGATAATATTATATCTAGAAATGGTGAGAAATCAAGAGTCATAAAGGTCATCGCCTGTTATAATAGAGAAAGCTTGAACCAAATAATATTTTAAAGTTGTATATTCTGTCATTAGATTATTATAAATGAAAAGTTCCGTTGCTTTTTGTTAATTGTGTTACTACTTAACATCAACATATATCACTTTAATCTAGATGCTTATATTATCATTATAAGGACACTGAACATTCTTAATTAGCAAATCAACGAATACACACGCGTAAATAATTTTAGGCAGAATAGCCTAGTAGACCATTGTACTTGTTTCGGTTTGTTATTCCGGTCCCTGCACTCCATAGAGTTTCATCTAGGCACATATAGTTGTTAAAACATACTATCTTATACTCCTCTGGCTAGGGGTGGGCATTCGGTATTTCGGTTCGGTATTTAAGAATTTTGATTCGGTATTTCGGTATTCAGTTTATCAATTGCGTATACCAAATACCGTACCAAAATATTTCGGTACGGTTCAGTATTTCTTATTTTGGTTTGGTACGGTTCGGTTAAAACTAAATTTTCACTATCTCTCTCACTTCATTAACTAATAGGAAGCAAACAACTAAAATATCTTGTTTATTTCTTCTGCCATGGATCAACCAATTCTCCACAATCTATTCCTAATTTCTCGCATGAATGACTTCCACCAAATGTAATATTTGGTATATTACATATTTAATTAGCAACATTTAATATTATAAAAGGTATAATAATGAAATAATTTCATTTTATATTTATGAAATAATTATAGTATATTACATATTTAATTATATAAATGGTAAAAGATACATACATACTTAGAAATAAATATTTACAGAATAATATTGGTATAAATATTATATATTCAAAATTCCGCCAAAATATTGATATAAAAATTCTGGAGTGCATTATATGTTATATATCAGTTTGTGGTACATTTATCGTATAAATATTACTATATGTTTGGAGTATGTTATATAGTTGTATGAATTTCACTTTGTATAATATAATACTATTATATACAACATATATAAATGACATAATGTACATATATAAACAGGTATGTTCCATATAGTGATAGATATATACGTATAATATATCTAACATAAACCATCAAAATCCTACAGAATAATGGAACACATGAAACACCATAGGATGCATTTCAATGTTGGATATTGCCGGATCAAGGAAGTATGTCAAAAGTTCTTTAAGATGGTAGAGAATATCCTATGATTTATGCATCTTGTCTGGTCATTAATTATTTGCTTAATCTTTATAATATGCTATTAGTGTAAAAAAATCTTTTATTTATGTAATAAATAAAGAATATTATTATTTTCTTAATGTTTTTTTAAAAAGTGCTCACCAATGTCGATTTCTCTTTGGAATTTGGGGTGTGGGCTTAAGGTTATTGGGCTAAAAAATTAAAAATAAAGTTGGGCTTGGACTAAACTATTTCGGTATTTCGGTATACCGAAATACCAAAATATCAAAAACCCAATACCGTATACCGAACCGAAATACCAAAATTTATGTACCGAAATAAACCGAAATACTGAGAAAACCGAAACCGAAATACCAAATTAATTCGATTTGGTTCGGAATTCGATTTTTCGGACTTTATGCCCACTCCTACCTCTGACGGTTGACCTATCTTATGTGGCATAGGTAAGACTGACGGTTGACCTAGCTTATGTGATTGCAACTTCAATTGCTTCCTCTCCCACTTTCAATCCCTCAAAAATTTGTGGTGAATATTCATAAATCCTTCTTTTTATTCTTTGTTTACAATGAGATAGAGGTAAGAAAAAAATAAGCTTTTGATGTTTGCTAGTATCTTTGTTGTGGTTCGGTGGTGAGGTTTTAACGGGAAAGGTGACTGAATATTAAAATAGTGTTGGAGGATGAAGAAGGTGAAAATGGTGGCTATTTTGCCTTTAAAAAATAAAAAAAATGATGTGGTATATTTTTTTTGATGTGACATATTTTATCAGTGTGATTGAGCAACACGCGGGTCAGAGGGGTATAAGATAGTGTGTTTTAACAATTATAAATGTCTAGATAAAACTCTATCGAGTACAGAGACCGAAATGACAAACCAGAATAAATACAATGGTCTACGAAACTATTCAGCCATAATTTTATTATAACTTGGTTCAAGAAAAAATATTGAGTTATGTGTTAGGAAGGTCAACAGTGGCGGTCTACATTTTAAATAGTTAGCTACATTTATTATATATCTTCGATTTGGTTTAATATATTTGTATGTATGTAATAAAGAATAAATACATTAGCAAAAGATTTATGTTGGATAAGTACTCCTTCATCTTTAATAAAAAATTTAAATAAAATTATTTTTAATATGGATCATTTATTTCTTAAAGTAAACTATTCATTATAAATTTAAATTAATCGATTAGAATATCACACTTTAGATGGAGTGTTTTTTTAGCAGTAAAGCTTTGGAGCAACGATAAAGTTATTTTCGTGCGATCTATAGGTCACGGTAGTACTGTTCATTTGGATCGGATATCCGAAATCTGAACCGATCCGTTCAATTTCGAATTTCGGATTATATTTATTAAAATTTCGGATTTCGGATTTCGGATCGGATTCGGATTGGTATAAATTTTAAAACGATCCGATCCGATCCGAAATCCAAAATTATTTGGGCATGTATAAATACTAAACTTTAATTTCGGATAATTAGTACTTTTTTTATATTTTTCTCAAGTTATTACCTTTACAATTGATGGATTTAGCTATATTGGCACCATAGTGCTCTCATAATTACAGAAACATGAATTTTTCTTACTGTATTGCCTCTTTTACAAAGAAAATATGCATACGAGTTTGCAACTTTGAGGCATAATAATCCGATCCGAAATCCGAAAATTGGATCTGATCCAAACTTTAAAATTCGATCTGATCCGATATTAATTCGGATCGGATTCGGATTGTATTTTCTAGAATTCGAAATCCGAAATCCGATCCATGCACAACCCTAGTTCACGAATTCAAATCGTAGAATCAGTTACTGATACTTTTATTAGGAAAATCTAACTACATCATACTTTCTTAAAGCGTGATCCTTCCCCAAATCTTACAAAAATACACGATATTTTATACGCCGAACTGTCTTTTTTGGCGGGAGAATCATCAGCTCAATGGCCTCATGCCATACTGATTATGTACTACGTTTTGGCCAGGCTTCATCTCACACTTGTCTCTATCACCACCGCCCTTCCCTCAGCTAAATGACACGTAGCCCTTTAATGAGGTCAAGATAAAGAAAAGAGAACTTCTCGTGTATACTGAGTTTACAAAATTATAGTAAATGGTTTACTTTTTTCCTTTGTGAAAAAACATATCGGAAATACTAGCAAACTTAAGTAGTTAAATAAAAGAACTGGTTAAATTAATATATGATAAGGGCAAAATACAAAATTAAATTTATAGTTCGAAACTAATTGCATTTGCTAGTCAAAATATATATAAAATATGTCTATTATATATAAAAAAAATAGTTTATCGATTATTACTTTTGGGAGCAGAGACGGAACCAAGATTTGAAGTTTATGAATTCAGTATTCCAGTATTTTTAAATTAATAGGTTCTAAACTAATAATTTATACATATTTAATTAATTTTTTTAAGATAAGTACATAATTTAGATCAAAGATATTAAGTTTAATCAAGCACGTAGTTTGGTCTCTGGCTCCGCCGTTTTGGGAGCGATTAAAAATATATAACCGAGTATTTGTCAAAGGAAAAGTTGCCGTAGATGCTTGCCAATTGTTATTGCGCGTTGCAACGTGATTAGATAGAGGAGCATGTTCTTTAATCTTTACCTTGAGTTTGACCACCTGAATGTGGACATTACTTCTTTCTTGGAAAGAAGATTTGGGTTTCGTTGTTTTTCATGTTCGTTGCTCTTCTCTATGAAATAAGTTCATTTTACGAGTCCTGCTTTAATCAACTATTACTTGCGAATTAAACGTTATTTTATGTTCATTATTTTAGTTCTAACTTCCGGTAGAATATTTGCAATTTAGAAAACTAATTTGATATTTTTTAAGTGAATAATAATTTTCACTCACAAATTTGAACTTTTTATGTATGAACTTCATGTTTAAATACAATTATAAATATTATTCAACTTCATAATAAAGGAAAGCCTTAGAACAATGGTAAAATTGGCCACATATGACACATATGTCACGAATTCGAACGGTAAAATCAATCATTAATATTGTCATTAAGATAAGCTGTTTATGTTATACCATTTGAGGTGCTGTCCTTTTTCGAAATCCGTATAAATAAAAAATATTTTGTCCATCGAACCATCCTTTATTCAACTTCACTCTAATATCATCGAACTATCCTTTATTCAACTTCACTCTAATATTGTCCAAACGGTAAGAATTTTGTTATATGTCATTTGTACTAAGAAGTACTATAGGAAAAAGAAAAGAAAATACTACTACTTAATTAACATTGTTGGCTTTACTTTTTTCAATTCCTTTCTGTTTTTTGTTTCTATAAGTATATGCCTAGTATATGATATTAATAAGATATATATTGACTGTCAAATATAAGGTTGTTTATCGCATATAATTTAACATGAAAACTAAATTAACAGCTAAATTAAAATCATATTGTTTACTCAAAAAAATGGATATAGTTGAATTTATACGTATTTTCAAGGATATGTGGTATAATCTATTACGGGAAATGTAATGATAAGTATCAGCGTGAATTTAGATGGGAGTAAATATGGGATAGACAAGATTATCTAGAACAAATGAATCTTAAAATTCCACAAACAGGATCAATCTAAGAAAACTAGAAAAAGAGACTCTTGCTTATAAAGAAATATCTTGCTTTCTATTACAATCTGTGTTTTTGGAAAAAAACATGCCTCTAAGAGATGGTAGTCAAGCCCTTTTTTATAGTGGAGGGATTTGGCTCCAAGCATAATAAAATAATATTTAGTGGGAGACTCATGATAAGCCAGTTTTTCCGTGATTTATGCCAAGATTTTTTCTAGTGGGATTGCAACGGTTCTTGTCTGTGAGCTCGATCTTGCTGGAAGACGCCGACTTTGGTTTAAGCTCGATTTCGGTTCGAGCCCAATCGTGCCCTCGAATTGCTTCGAGGTTGATTGTCTGTGAGCTCGATCTTGCGGGGAATGCCGACTTTGGTTTGAGCTCAATTTTGGTTCGAGCCCGATCTTGGTCCGAGCCCCCGAGTTGCTTCGATTTCGAGGCCAGTGCTGGCTAGTATATCTATTCTGTGTCGATTTTCACTCGAGCTCGATAATGGTCTTAGCACGCGTCGGCCTGATCGGATTCGAAATTTGATTTGTTGCACCTTCGGTCATCGTTTGAACTCGATCAACCATCTTTCGAACTCGATCGGTCGTGCTAAAGCCGAAATCTATTACGACCGTATACAGATAGCCCCCTCATTTCTCGAAAATGATGCGGCGAAAAACGATATGACATCCCAACGACTTGATCAGATATATACTGATATTTTTATCGATCCCGACCAAGACGTATGTGATAGCTGTCCCATCGGTTCGATTTTACCGAGGTATTTAATGTGTCAGTCGGTGGTCGGCCACCTCTGATAGTGAACCATTTTTGCTTCAATCTATAAATATCCTTTCCTTCAACCATTCATCATTTTTATGTCCTTAGTCTTCCAAATTTTTGCAGGTCTTCTTTCTGAGTTTTCTGCTTGTAAGTTTGTGATTTTTACTGAAAATTATTTCGTCCTTTGTTTGCGAAATTTTAAATGGCAAAAACGTCTACAATTATTCCGCAAAAAGAGACCGCTTCTTCATCGCGACCGTCTGATGATAAGGCGCCGGTGGAGCCGTCAGTTTATGATTATATTCCTGGCCCGTGCTCTTTGAAGATTGATTTTAAGGTAGAGAATCCTTCTTCCGTTTCGGGTCGATGTAAATATGTATCGATGTATACGTGCTCTATAACGGAGGATCACCTCGAGTCCGTTAGAAAAGATTGCAACCGGGGTTCCGACGTCGTGCTACAGATTCCATCTTCCGACGAGAGTGTTATTACTCACGTAGAGGGATCTTTAAGTGTTTACACTTATCCCTTCACACCGGGACCCATCGATCCGGTGATTATTGATTTCTACAAAAGGTATCAAGTCACCTTTGGCCAAATTCATCTCTCTTTATGGCGCATAGTGATCTTATTGCGCTTCTTCTCTACCAAAGCCGGGGGGG
>AWOL01S0031314.1:38845-78231 GCA_000715115.1 Nicotiana otophora
ATTTTATTTACTAAACGTTGATAAGTAGCTCCTGCATTTTTTAGCCCGAAGGGCATTACATTGTAACAATATGTTCCATATCCGGTCACAAATGCAGTTTTTTCCTGGTCCTCCGGGTTCATCTGAATTTGATTATACCCGGAATAGGCATCGAGAAAGGTGAGGATCTCGTGGCCGACCGTGGCATCGATCATGCGATCGATGTTGGGCAGTGGAAAGGAATCTTTCGGGCATGCTTTGTTTAAATCCTTATAATCCACACACATTCTAAGTTTATTCCCTTTTTTAGGCACTATAACTACATTGGCTAACCATTCGGTGTATTTCACCTCTCGAATGGACCCTATTTTGAGAAGTTTTGTTACCTCATCCTTTATGGACGCGTGCTTTACCTCCGATTGGGGTCTTCTCTTTTGCTTCACCGGTCTGAACTTAGGGTCCAAGCTTAGTCGATGTGTTGTTATGTCCGGTGATATCCCTGTTATATCTAAATAGGACTAGGCAAAACAGTCGATGTTATTGATAAGAAATTGAATGAGTTTCTTCCTGAGTTCGGGGCTCAAACCCGTTCCCAGGTATACCTTTCATTCGGGCCAGCGTTCGATTAATATGATTTGCTCCAGTTCCTCAATAGTTGATTTGGTGGCATCGGAATCATCGGGGATCATGAACGATCGAGGGACCCATCGATCGTCATCTTCTTCGATGTTCTGCTTATTTGGTTGGGCCGAAGGCGGTGTCTGTGATTGCTATTTGGTGTTCTGTTCCTCGATTGTATACCCTTCTGAACCTGTTCCTTTTATCGGTGAGGACGAAGATATCGATTTCGCTTCCTCGACGGCGAACATCTCCTTTGTAGCTTGCTGTTCTCCGTACACTATTTTAACACCTCTCGATGTTGGGAATTTGAGGACCTGGTATAGGGTCGAAGGTGCGGCTCTCATGCTGTGGATCCATGGCCTTCCGAAAAGGGCGTTATATCTCATATCGCCTTTGATCACATGAAATTTTGTTTCCTGAATAGTTCCGGCCACATTTATCGGTAGGATTATCTCGCCTTTGGTGGTTTCACATGCCATATTGAATCCGTTCAGAACCAGAGTTGCAGGTACGACCTGGTTCTGTAAGCCGAGCTATTCTATGACCCTCGATCTGATGATATTGGCTGAGTTACCTGGATTAATTAGCACACGCTTAATTTTAATTTTATTTATGAGTACGGATATTACCAGTGCATCGTTATGGGGTTGGGTGATTCCTTCTGTATCTCCATCATTGATAGACAAGGTCCCCGTGGGTATGTAATCTTGAGTTCGAGATCGCTTTTCCCTGACAATAGATGTTCTAGCGCGTTTAAGCACTGGTTCCTGCGGGGTATCGGCATCGCCAATGATCATGTGAATGACATGTTGCAGTTCTTCTTGCTCGTTTCACTTGTCGAAGTCCTTATTCTTGAAGTGATCCTTTGCCCTATCACTCAGAAATTCCCGAAGGTGCCCTTTGTTAAATAAGCGGGCTACTTCCTCTCTTAGTTGCATGCAATCTTCGGTCCTGTGACCATGGGTGCCATGATATTCACACATTTGATTGGGATTCCTTCGAGCAGGGTCGGTCTGCATAGGTCGAGGCCATTTAGTGTCTTCGATATGTCCGATGGTTGATATGATAGCGGATGCACCGACGTTGAAGTTGTATTCCGATAGTCGAGGGGCTTCTATAGGGTTGGCATGTTTATCGAAGCCGCTTTTACTCATCAGCCCCTGGGAATTTTGTCCCCGATCAATCCTTGGATTGTTTCGAACTATATTGCGTGCTGAACCGTTGCTTATCCGATCTGTAACGTACGGTCAATATCGATCTCGGTTTGACCTTTGTTCCCTGTCAACCTCCATTTGGTTTTTAGTAACCGTTCTATTCTGATGAACGGGTCCGTATGGATCCCCCAATTGATCATCCTCGATCCTAATCTTCGATTGATATCGGTTGTGTACGTCTGCCCAGGTTATCGCTGGATACTCAATCAGACTTTGTTTCAGTCGATGTGATGCTGTAGAACTTAGCTAGTTCAACCCTTGGGTGAAAGCTTGGACGGCCCAATCGTCTGTGACCGGGGGTAATTCCATGCGTTCCATTTGAAATCTGGATACGAATTCTCTCTGCATTTCATTCCCCCTTTGTTTGACTTTGAAGAGGTCTCATTTTCTTGTTGCAACCTTTATGGCACCAGCATGTGCCTTTACGAACGAATCTGCTAGCATAGCAAAAGAGTCGATGGAATTCGGCGGCAAATTGTGGTACTATATCATTGCTCCCTTTGAGAGGGTCTCCCCGAATGTGTTTAATAATACGAACTCGATCTCATCGTCCTCCAAATCGTTGCCCTTTATGGCGCATGTGTAAGCGGTGACATACTCGTTGGGATCGGTCGTACCATTATATTTGGGAATTTCGGGCATACGAAATTTTTTGGGGATTGGCTTCGGTGTTGCACTCGACGGAAAAGGCTTTTTTATGAATTGTTTTGAATCGAGACTCTTTATCATTGGTGGAGCCCCCGGGATTTGATCGCCCCTGGCATTATAAGTTTCCACCCTATTGTCGTTGGCTTCGACTCATTTTGTAAGTTTCTCGAGCAATTTGGTAATTCCGGGAGTAGTCCCCGATTCTTGTTCGTTAGATTTTACTATGGATGGCTCGGTTCTAGGGGTAGCTTCCCGAAGTGCATTTGACTCCGGCCCGTTTTGCGCTCGAGTTTGGCTTTGTAGTTGAGCTATCGCTACTTGTTGGGCTTGTAGCATCTCGAAGATCATACGCAGGCTGGTCCCGATTTCTTCGGCGTTTTGTGTGCCCCGGGCTATGGATCTAGCTTCGCCCTGAATGCTTCTTCCCTATTTGGAACGCTGATTTGCCTCCAAAGCTATTTGTGAGTTGACATCCAATGGTATTTCGGCTCGAATCTCGGCGCTATTGTCAGTTGGCCTTCCGGCCATGGGTGCCAAGTTATTTATTTCACCTTGAAGGCCGGCGCCGTTGTCGATTGGTGAATCCATTTGATTGATGGTTGCTCAAATTTGTATCAAATAACCACTGTTATCCTCGGGCCCACGGTGGGCGCCAAACTGTTTACCCAAAAAAATGAATATAGTTGAATTTATACGTAGTTCCAAGGATATATGGTGTAATCTAATACGGGAAATGTAATGATAAGTATCAGCGTGAATTTAGATGAGAGTAAATATGGGATAGACAAGATTATCTAAAACAAATGAATCTTAGAATTCCACAACAGGATCGATCTAAGAAAACTGGAAAAAGAGACTCTTGCTTATAAAGAAATATCTTTCTTTCTATTACAATCTTTGCTTTTGGAAAAAAACACGCCTCTAAGAGATGGTAGCCAAGCCCCTTTTATAGCGGAGGGATTTGGCTCCAAGAATAATAAAATAATATTTAGTGGGAGACCCATGATAAGCCAGCTTTTCCGTGATTTATGCCAAGATTCTTTCTAGTGAGATTGCAACGGTTCTTGTCTGTGAGCTCGATCTTGCTGGAAGACGCCGACTTTGGTTTAAGCTCGATTTCGGTTCGAGCCCGATCGTGCCCTCGAATTGCTTCGAGGTTGATTGTCTGTGAGCTCGATCTTGCGGGGAATGCCGACTTTGGTTTGAGCTCGATTTCAGTTCGAGCCCGATCTGGGTCCGAGCCCCCGAGTTGCTTCGAGGTCGAGGCCAGTGCTGGCTGGTATATCTATTCTGTGTCGATTTCCACTCGAGCTCGATAATGGTCTTAGCACGGGTCGGCCTGATCGGATTCGAAATTTAGTTTGTTGCACCTTCGGTCATCGGTCGAATTCGATCGGCCATCTTTCGAACTCGATCGGTCGTGCTAAAGCTGAAATCTATTTCGACCGTATACACATATGCTATTCTTTTCGTTTTATGTGAGGTGTCCTATTGAATATGGAACTTAGAAATAAAAGGATGATAAACATTTGAACATAAGTTAATTATATGTATAGTACTAAAATCGCCTTTAGCATCAACAATTTTTTGAGAGATAGTAAGAGATGCACATATCCTTTTATCTTACTCTTCTAATAAAATATTGGCTTTTATAGTAAGTCACCTCCAACAAGTCATGTCAAAATAGTAAGGTAAGTGTATGTGAGTTAGAGGGGCAGCCCAACTAATATTGTGGCCTAAAGCCAAATTTTACAAGGGGCTTAACTTTTTTTAAAAAGATTATTTTTTTTTAAACTCTATTTTTAAATCTTTTATTAGATACAAAGTTATTAATAATTTTTTTATACTCAATTTCTTCTAATAAATCGTTTTCAATTGACAATATAGCCAATCCATTTAAGCTCTCATAAAATACTGTTGATCTTAAATAAGATTTTATCATTTTTAATTTTGAAAAACTTCTTCCGCTGAAGCAATGGTAACATGAGTTATTAACATTATTCTATAAGCAATATAGACATTTGGAAAAGAATCAGATCTTCTTATTTGATTGAGTATATAAAATAAATTATTATCTTCTAATTGCACTATTTTTATTAACACTTTTAATTCAGAAAATAAATTTAAACCATCAATATCGGATTGATTATTATGCTTTAAGGAACATTCAAGATTAAGACAATATTTTTTAAATTTTCATCTAGTGATCTCAGCTTTTTACCGCTAAATAGAGAACCAAAAATATTTTCATATGCCTCAAATTGTTCAAATCTATTATGAAGTGAAAAATAGCTTTGTCTACTATGTATAAAAGTAATCAATTCTAGAAGACTCTTCGAGAGATTTTGAGATTTTATTTTCAATATTCTCTCCAAATGACTCTTCCTATATATCATACGTTTCTTATAAATTTGAGTTCGATATTCATTTCAGATGCAATTTTCTCGGTAGAAATCAAAGCAATTGCAAATCCTTCTTCTCTATATTTGTTAAAGTAAGAAATCAAACATTTTCACTTCACATAACTTTTTTTTAAACTTATATATATAGTCTATTAGGTGTAACAAAAAATAAAACTCCCTCAAATCTGGGGCCTAAAGCAGTTGCTTTACCTGCTTTAGGAAAGGACCGCCCCTAGTGAGTTAGATAGTTTTCAAATCTGGTTGATTCCATTTGTCAGTCACTAAGGGAAATGACTTTCGATTGAGAAAAACCTTGCCACCTTTCTTATATCCATTTCGTGGATTAGGTTCTGTCACGATGAAAGCCTATGGCACGTATTGTTCGCTTTGGGCCTAGGCCCGTACGAATTTGTCTTTGTGGGCAACGCCACCTCGAGCCCAAAAAGCGCGCGTACCATATAAACTTGTGACATTCCTTATATAGCTCTTCACTTTTCTCTCTCATTGCGATGTGGGATTCCCCTAAGGTGACATGTGCACTCCTTCTTCAGAAGCTTTCCAACTTAGAAGAGTGCGAGTCCTGCTTGACCCACCCTCATCAGCCCGCCCTCTGTCACAGTCATCACATTGACCCTCCTTGGGACTCAGTGTCCTTGCTGAGGTTTGCCCCACCACAGTACTGAGGGAGATTCGGTTCTGATACCATATTTATCACGACCCAAGCCCATGGCACGTATTGTCCGCTTTGGGCCTAGGCCCGAACAAATTTGTCTTTGTGGGCTGCGTCACCTCGAGCACCAAACGTGCGCGTACCATGTAAACTTGTATCATTCCTTATATAGCTCTTTACTTTCCTCTCACATTCCGATGTGAGATTCGCCTAAGGTGACATGTGTACCCCTTCTTCAAAATCTTTCCAGCGTAGAAGCCTGCCAGTCCTGCTTGACCCGTCCTCCATCAGGGGCATCAATTCTTTTTTGGAACTAATTAAAAAAAGAATTTTGCAAAATGGGATGCATGCAAAACGTATCCCTAGTAATTAAAAGAAATAATTACTACTATTTTGAATGGAAGTCAAAATTGTGGTAAGTATATATAATATAAAATAAATAACAAACAAATCTTAATTTTCTCTTCTTAAACATGAAATTTATGTTAAAATCTTTCTACAAGTTTAATAAATACTGCACATATTTTTAGAAATAAATTAGATAATGTGACATTCGAGCGAGACATGCACAAAAATCTTACGCGGTAGTCAATGGCTGAGCTACATATATTTAAGGGGCATTAATTAATACTTTTTTATCAAAAATATTTATTGTATAACTAGGTAAAATATTATTTTTATGCATATATAGTATTGACCCCATTAACTTTTCGAGAATTTACTTATTTATATTTTGACGCTTGGTCTCTTGCCATTCACATATAGTCCATCGTCGGTAGAGAATGGAAACAAGAAGGAGCCCACATATTTAGAGGGGTGATAGGAATCCTTAGGCACGTAGGCACCATCAATATGTTTGGGGCCAAAAGCCACTAGCTGTTATTACAACTTAGGTTACAACTACTAGTCTCATACTGTATTATCTGTTGACAATGTTTGTTTGTCGTTCTCTTAATGCCAGTGCTCCCGGGAAACTGGAGATATACGGAGATCTAGTGCTGCTAGCATCCATCAATCCATCTTCTCAAATTCAGGAAAATCAAAAGGCCCCCTTCCTTAAATTGCATTATTAGATCCATTATTATAGGTCAAATTAATCAAGAGTACCTAAGCCATATGCTACTTCTTTGTCACAAGGGATGTATACTTTGTACTCCTTTCGTTCTAATTTATATAAGTACTTTCTTTTTTTCTTAAAATATAAATAGGATGACAATTAAAGTTGTATGTGGTTTAAATATACATGGTTTGATTCAACTCAAAACAATTAAGTATATTTACACTACTAAAAATCTGGGCAAAATCGTCCCAAAAAACCGACCAAAGTGGGTCGGTAATGGCCAATAACTGTCTAAAACGCGACCATTTACGGATGGACGAAATTTTGAAGGTCGAAGGGCATACCGACCAAAGTTGGTCGGATATTAACTTAAAAAAAAAAAATTACCGAAAAAACCGACCAAAGTTGGTCGGTTTTTTCCGACCAAAGTTGGTTGGCATTTTAATTATGTAATTAAAAAATACACCATCTGAAAATTGAACCGGGGTCTGTACTTTGGCAGGATACTATTCTACTACTAGACCATTGGTGCATTTTGTTTTAAGATTGTCTTTTATTTCATTTATATTCTTTAATTGTATTTTCGCACGAAAATAACCGACTAAAGTTGGTCGGTTTTATATAAAAAAAAAAAATTACCAACCGAATTCAGTTGGTTTTTTTAAATGACCGGCTGAATTAACCGACCGATTTCAGTCATTTTTTTTAATATTAATTTTAATTTATTTTAAATAAAAAACCGACTAAAGTTGGTCGATTTCTTGAAAAATAAATTTCGCGAGACTCAAAAATAGTTTTTCACATTTTTGCGCCAAAGAAAACCGACCAAAGTTGGTCGGCTTCATAAAAAAAATTTAAAAATAAAATATTTTGAAAAACTGACCAACTTTGGTCAATTTTTTGGCCGACCAAAATTGGTTGGTCGACTGTGGTCGGTTTTTGCCGAATTTCTAATATTGTTAGATAAATGAATTAAAGACGAATTAAATGACCAAACTAATTGTAGTGTTATGGCCTAGCTTGAACTTGGATCAAACAATGACCTCGTCCTCGATCGGATCCTTAGTTCGAGCCCGGTTGCGAACGAAGAACAGAACAATGAAATAAGAACTTTGACAGTAGCTAAAAAGCAGAAAAATAAACTTGAATTGCTTTAATTTACGTGTTACAAAATAAAAATTTCTCATTTATATAGTAGGAGAGTTTCATCCCTAATACAAGTTTTAAAAAGGTAAAAATCTTCCTTTCCGGTTAGGTACGAATATCACGTCCCTCTATCTGTCATGTGTAACCGTTTACCGTATTTTCCGAGGTCTTAGAACTCGTTCTGGGTTTGGGGAGCGTCGTTTTATCATGCTCGATGATGAACACATCGTTCACATTTCATAGATCTCGATACGAAGGGCTCCCAACCTCGATTTCAATCTCGTGCGTCCATGCCCTTCTTCCGTTTTATTCACCGAAAAATCGGGGTATGCATTATCCCCGATTTTACCCGTATACAGATAGTCCCCTCATTTTTCGGAGAATAGGTTTGCCGAAATGATGGAAAACGACAGATGAACCCAGTTCCTTCCTTCATACATTAAAACTGAGATGACGGGTAAATCGAAACGTTCCATCAGTTGTATTGTTCTGACTTCGTACATATGTCAGTCACCGGCTGGCTGTCTTCGAATACGAAACGTCGCGCATTAATTGTTTTCCCCTATAAAAGCTTCAACCTTTTTCACTTCTTTTACTTTCCGATTCTAGATTTTACCCTTGAACTCTCTAATGGCTTTTAACTTCTCCAAATCTTCATACATTGTTCCTTGCGCCTTCATATCTTCATATTCAATCCTCATATATTTTCTTTGAACCTTTAACCCAGACCTTCATACCATCTTCAAATCTTCATATTTTTCTTCAAACCTTCATATTCTTCTTCAAACCTTCAAATTTCCCATACTACAATGGAAAAAATCTCCAAGTTAGTACCTCAACAGGCTGCTCCTTCATCTTCCCACCCGGTCGCACATGCCAAGGTGGCCATTCCCGAAGTGGCTCAGGAGCCCCCCAAGAAGAGCTTCATACTCGGGGGTTGCTCTATTGAGAACGACTTCAATGTCGAGAAGGGCTCTAGTAAACAAGAGCGAGGTGAGGGAGCATGAAGATACATATGCTCCGTACTGAAGAAACCTTACCAAGAGTCTGAGCAGACTATAAATGGGAGGGTAAGGACGTGGCCATCCCCGGGCCCAATGACGATATTATTACTCATGTGAAGGGGTATCTAAGTGTTTACACTTACCACTTCATGCTCGCCCCGGTGGACCCCGTAGTCCTTGCTTTTTGGAAAAGGTACGAGGTGTGCCTTGATCAAATCCACCCGTACTTCTTGAGGATCGTGATCTTCTTACGCCATTCGTGAACAATATCGAAGCCCCTCGGTTCACCCTCGACCATATACTCCGCCTATACAGTCCTCGAATCTTCCGAGGGGGACTGATCAAGCTCGTTCGCCAAGCAAGCAAGGCCCCCTTCTCGAGCATCGATGAGGACCGAGACCAAGGCTGGTAGGGGAGGTTCGTTCGGGTGAAAAATGAAGACCTAATCCCTCCCGAGTTTCTATCGTTCCCTGAGGAGTGGAACGCATCCCGTAACTTTTGTCTTTCTTGAGTATTTATTTCTTTTTATTTTTTCTCTCATTGTATGTGTTTGTGGTCGTATAGCTGTTTCCCATGTTCCTAATGCGATTTCCCGAATCAAGGAGTGGATTGAGGGGATCTGCAAGTAGATGCCGTATTCCGAGCACACATGATGCAAGCTTTCGAAGGGAAAATGGGAGGCCCGTTCTCATGGTGAGGTTTCTTTCTGAATAATTATCACTATGCTCTTAACTTACACAATGCTAACCCTTTCTCGTTTCTTACAGGTTTGCCTAAGACCACCAAACTTAGGCCGTTGGATGAGGACGAGGATCCGTCCTGACTTGCCTAACCCTCCATTTCGGGGCTGCCCGGGGCTGCCGCGAAGGAGGAGAAGAAAAAGAAGAAGAGAAAGTCCTCGGATTCCATGAACACTGAGGCGAAGAAGAAGAAGGTGACCATCTGGGTCCGGAAGCCCCAAAAGAGGACCAAGTCCAGGGTACCGGACTACGATTCCCTATACCGGCTAAGGGACGAGCCCAAAGACATCGACCTTTTCGTTGCTTATGAGTTGACCCTCAACGAGAGGGAGAAGGCGACGACCGAGAAAGAGGACCATGAGGTCGATCCCCCTCTAACTCGGGAACCAAAGGGAGAGACGGAGATTGCGGCCTCCCAAGAAGCCGGTCATATTCTTAAGGAGGCAACCGGTGTCATTGACATTGTAGATACACCCTCCTATCCCGAGTCCATGCTGGAAGAGGCCCAAGTGGGCAAAGAGAAGTCAATCTAGGTGGTGCAGGGCCCAGACGACACCCTCAATATGTTCTTTGACGGCATGGATATGGCCGCACTAGAGGAATTTTCAAGGATTGGTCACACGGTTGTCCCGAAGAAGGATGTTCCCTCGGGAGCGGGCGGGCTGAGTTCAA
Organism: Nicotiana otophora; assembly: GCA_000715115.1. Taxonomy (NCBI): domain Eukaryota; kingdom Viridiplantae; phylum Streptophyta; class Magnoliopsida; order Solanales; family Solanaceae; genus Nicotiana; species Nicotiana otophora. The sequence goes on from AWOL01S0031314.1 coordinate 49,002, forward strand.
GCCCAAAATTAGTGAAGCGATTTGTTGCTCCAAGTGTGGACCCCGAGAGAACGGTCCTTCTTACAATCCCGGAGGATACCCGGGTCCTGTCTGCTCCGGTGGGTGTAGCCAGCTACCTTCGATGCCTGGTGACTGAGGAGAACCAGGCAAAGATGAACAAAGTAAGCACGTCGAGCCTCTTCAACTGGCACAACAAGCGCTGAACCGGGTAAGGCGACAACCCTTTGTACCCCTTTGTGAATCTCACTTTGGTTTTTCATGTGCTCTACTAACTTGATTGTTTTTTAGGCTTTAGTGCTTCATCATGAAGGCTTTCTCCGATACCGCTGGGAGATTTGCTAGCTCAAGTTCGATCTCAAAGAGCAGGCTCAGAAGAAGGACATGTATAGGGCTCTTAGTGAGCAGCAAGACGAGGCCCTCAAAGACCTCCCTTTTCTCCAGGCCGAGCTGGAAAAAGCTCTGAAGGAGGCCTCGACCCTAAAGCAGGAACACGCCGTCCTGGTTGAGAAGGTAAAGATCTTTGAGGCTAAAAACGAGCAGCTAGTCGTGGTGACTAACAACACAACTTCGCAAGTCCAAGAGAAGATATACCTGATCGACCAGCTTCAGACTGAGATGGACGAGGTCAAGGCCACGACCGAAGTGTGGAAGGGAAAGATGGACATGCTGGCTTCGGAAAAGAAGGCAGTGAGGGAGAAGCTGGCATCAGTCGAAAACCAAACTCCGGGTGGCGAAGGACAAAGCCGATAAGTGTTCTCGACTGAATCATGATCTCCGGGCACAACTAAGCTCGACCGTCACGGAACGAGATGCTCTCGGACAAGAATATGCCGCACTGAGGTCCAAATTGGATGCAACCTCTGCTGATACTGAGGAAATGGTAGCCCAGTATAAGGCCAATGTGGAGGTAGCCGAGACCCACTTAAAGACGAAGACCGAGTACATAAAGCGATTGTCTCAGAGAGAGACCCTCGAAGAGATCCATATCCGGGGTTTTGACCTATCGGCCGAGATTGAAGAAGTTAGAAGGCTCGAGGCCAATGCAAAGGAGCTCTACGAGCCTGAGGGTCTCGAAGGCTCCGAGGGTTCTGAGGGTTCCGAGGTTCTGGCGACGAGTCGGGCCCCGGTGAAGACCAGGCGTAGATGCCTCAGTATTTTTCCAGTTTTTCCTTATGTATTTTATTTTTGTTTATTTTGAGGCCATTCTATCTTGTCTTTTAATATATATTTTGGAGTATATAAAATTTTTCCCTTTCTGGCAATACAGTGTCTTTACTTTTACAACATCTACTTGCAATTTCTATTTGCGTATTGTTTTTAATGCCTTAGCATAAAATCAGATGTAGTTCTGGAGCATCCATTTTTTGGAGGTTCGAATGGAGCCCGACTACGATGCTACTTTAGTTTGCTTGTGGCTTTGAACCCTCGGTGAGACCGAAAGCTTTTAAGATGCTTAAGGGTTTTTAGACGATATTTTTGCCAAGGGTAACCTTTTAGCAGGTTTTAATTTTTCGAAAGGGCCTTACTTTCTGGTTACGGACTTCGGACGTCTTCTAGCCATTTTTTAGGTGGCCGTAGCCTCTTATATTCGGGCACCGCCTAGTGGTTTTGGTGCCTCCGGGATTCAATAGCCCGGGTCGTCCGATTTTTTAATGGGCGACAATCCCTTAGTAGGGGCAGCCCGTGGGCTTGACAGTCAGCAGGGGCAGCTCATGGGCTTGACAGTCAGCAGGGGTAGCTCATGGGCTTTCAGATCAAGGATCGAGGAAGCAAAATACGTAGTAACAAAGTGTAAGGGAAGTAGAAATTTCTTTCATTGTTTAATATGCAAAGTACATGATCGAAGGAGCATAAAACTTGTGTCGTGGCTAGAGTGGACTATGTGGGCACATTTCATATGACCGTTTAACCCTTACAATGGATCCTAACCACCAAGCCTTAACTTTTAGCACATAAAATTTTCTTTTTCCCTTGCTAAAGATCTTAACCTGGTGGTAATGGCCCCAAGTATTCGAGGTCGAACTCGTGAAAGCTCGAGTATTGTTGATCTGATGCAAACGACCATCAATTCCGATTTAGATCCGGTCTTCAAATCTAAGGTGGACGCAACCTCTTATATTCGACACCGCCTAGTGGGTTTCGTTCCTCCGGGATTTGATAGCCCGGGTCATCCGATTTTGCATCGGGTGACAGTCCCTGAGTAGGGGCAGCCCGTGGGCTTTCGAATCCAAGATCAATGAAGCAAAATGTGTAGTAACATAGTGCAAGGGAAGTAGAAATTTCTTTTTGTTTAATATGCAAGGTACATGATCAAAGGCGCATAATACTTGTGTCGTGGCTAGAGTGGACTATGTGGGCACGGTCTATAAAGATCAATGAAGCAAAATGTGTAGTAACATAGTGCAAGGGAAGTAGAAATTTCTTTTTGTTTAATATGCAAGGTACATGATCAAAGGCGCATAATACTTGTGTCGTGGCTAGAGTGGACTATGTGGGCACGGTCCATATGACCGTTTGACCCTTACAATGAATCCTAACCACTAAGCCTTAACTTTTAACACATAAAATTTTCTTTTTCCCTTGCTAAAGATCTTAACCCGGGGGTAATGGCCCCAAGAATTCTAGGTCGAACTCGTGAGGACTCAGATACTATTGATATGATGCAAATGACCATAGATTCCAGTTTAAAATTAGTCTTCAAATCTAAGGTAGCATGTTTTACTGTTGCCTCGTTAAAAACCTTGCCGAAAAATCCACTTCGGGACAAAACTGTTTCAAGGAAAAAAGAGTGGAACACGTGCTTTCAAACCTAATATCCACATCCGTCCTTGGTTAATTACTTGCATACGTTAGTCCTATTTAAAACATGATTAAAAAGTAATTGAATTCGTACCTTAGCAGTAGTATCGCTTTAAGTGTGTCAAGTTACAGTTGTTTGGTAGTTGTACGTTGTTTCCCGCTTCGAGTTTATATGAGCATTTTCTAGGTATTCCGACAACTCGATATGGTCCTTCCTAATTTGGGCCCAGTTTCCCTTTATTCAAATTCCTGGTGTGTAGTGTAACCTTTCTCAACACCAAGTCCCTGACTTGAAAGTGTTGGAGGCTGGATATTCGGTTATAATACCTTTCTATTTGTGCTTATGGGTGGCCAAACGTACCAGGGCAGCCTCCCGCCTTTCATCTAATAGTTCCAGGCTCGTGATCATGGCCTTACCGTTTGGCTCTTCAGTCGCATACTGGAACCTGAGGCTTGGTTCTCCCACCTCGACTGGTATTAAGGATTTAGCTTCGTAGACTAAAGAAAATGGGGTGGCCGCGGTGCTCGATTTTGAAGTCGGACAGTATACCCACAGGGCTTCTGGCAGGATCTACTTCCATTTCCCTTTCGAACCGGTCAACCTCTTTTTCTGGTTTTGAAGTATAAGTTTGTTCGTTGATTCCGCCTTCCCATTCCCACTAGGATGATAATTCGTCGATAGTATCTTCTTGATCTTGTGATCTTCGAAAAACTTACTCATCTTGTTGCCAACGAATTATTTTCCGCTGTCACAAACAATCTCGGCCGGTATCCCAAATCGACATATTATGTAGTCCTAGATGAAGTCAGTGACTTTTTTATCTTAGACATTTTCGAAACGCTTGGGCCTCAACCCAATTGATAAAATATTCGGTCATGACTAGTATGGATTGAGCTTTACCGGGTACCCATGGCAGGGGACCGACGATGTCCATTTCCCACTTCATAAATAGCCATGGGGACAGGACCGAGTGGAGCATTTCTCCCTATTGATGGATCATCGGTGCGGGTCTTTGGCGCTCATCGTATTTTCGTACGAAGTCCTTTGCATCCTTCTCCATTTCGGTCAAGTAGTAGCCGGCCCTAATCAGTTTTCGAACTAAGGATTCTGCCCCAGAATGATTCCCGCAAGTGCCTTCGTGAACTTCTATTACTAACGCATCATTGTAAGGCTCCACGATGCTTTCAGCATCCTCCTCGCTGAATGAAATAGTTCCCTCAGGGACATAATCTCGGGTGCATTGTCCCCATATGATAAATACTTTAATGTACTTTATCATCGGTCCTTGGGGAACATCGACCCTTCGATGATCATGTTGATGACGTGCTAAGGCTCCTCTTGTTCGACCTATTTGTTGGCACCCCTGTTCCTGAAGTGGTTTTTGGCTCGATCACTCAAAAATTCTCGGAGGTGTCTATTGTTAAATAACCGGACAACTTCTTCTCACAACTTTCGGCAATCCTCGGTCCTGTGACCATGAGTGTCGTGATACTTACATATTAAGTTAGGATCTCTTTGGGTACGGTTAGACTGCAATGGTCAGGACCACTTGGTCTCTTTGATGCGCCCGAGGGCTGACACGATGCTGGAAGTATCAACGTTGAAGTTATACTCTAGGTGCTTCCCTATTCCCTAGCGGCCTGTCGAAGCCATTCTTGCTCATCAAACCTTAGCGACTGGACTCTCGATCGCCTCTCTTTTTGTTACTCGGTACCGATCCCAGACCGGCCTTGGATCATAATCAATGACTCTCTTAGACCTGTCATTGGCCCTGACGGGATAAACACACCCAGAAGGAGCTCCGAGTTGGTCGTCCTCGACCCTGATCTTTAACTGGTAGCTGTTGTGGACGTCGGCCCAGGTCAACACGGGGTACTCTACAAAATTTTGTTTTACCTGGTTGAGTGGCCAAAGAGCTTAGGGGTTAAGACCTTGAGTGAATGCCTGAATGGCCAAATCATCTGCAACCGAAGGCAGGTCCATCTGTTCCATCTAGAACCTTTACACGAACTCCCTGAGCATCTCGTTGTCTCTTTGTTTAAACTTGAAAATGTCTAACTTTCTGGTCTCGACCTTGATGGCCCCGGTATGTCCTTTTATGAAAGCATCTGCAAGCATAGCAAATGAATCAGTGGAATTTGGGGGTAAGTTGTGATACCATATCATTGCTCCTTTGGACAAAGTCTCCCCAAACTTCTTTAGTAACACCGACTTAATTTCATCGTCTTCTAAGTCGTTCCCCTTGATTGTGCATGTATAGGATGTTACATACTCATTCGGATCCGTGGTTCCGTTATATTTGGGGATATCGGGCATACGAAACCTCTTCGGGATCGACTTAGGTGTCGTGCTCGGAGGAAAAGACTTCTAGATAAATTTCTTGGAATTCGGCTCCTTAACATCGTTGGTGCTCCCGGGATTTGATCGACCCTCGAATTCTATGTTTCCACCTTCTTGTCAATAGCCTCAATGTTCTTCTCACATGACTCTACCCGCTTCATTAATGCGTCAAGCATTTTCATTATCTCGGGATTGACCCCGGGCTCAACTTCACCCTATCTCTCAGTGATTTGTTCGTTTCTTTGGATGCTCTCCCCGGATTGTTCGGGCTCGACCCTGTTGGGGGAGTAGCTTTGATTCTTCAACTACGCTATTGTCACATGTTGAGCCTGCAACATTTCAAAGATTAGCCGTAGGCTTACCCCATCACCTTCGCCTTCGAGCGCCTCTCGAGCTATTGGTCGGGGTCCCCCGTGTACGCTGTTTTCGGGATCAGTTGGCAAATTAACGTCGATGGCCACCTGTGAGTTAGCATCGACCGAATTGCAACTAGAACACTGTTGGAATTAGCAGGAGGCACATCGTTGCTAGGCACCAAATTATTATTTTTGCCATGTTGGCCAAACTGAGCGTCAACATTCAAGTAGGCAGACTGAGAATTTGACATTTTTGAGCTGATGTGAAATTAAGACTTTAAAGAACAAGCTTAAAGTAGGATGTGTTATGGAGATGCATATCAAATCATTACTATTATCCTTATCCCCACGGTGGGCACCAAATTGTTTACCCTTAAATCAGATAACAATCAACTTTGTACACGGTTTTAAGGATACATGGTTTGATTCAACACAAAATAATTAAATATATTAGATAAATGAATTAAAGACTAATTAAATGATCAAACTAATTGTAGTGTTATGGTCTAGCCTGAACTTGGATCAAATAATGACCTCGTCCTCGGTCGGATCCTTGGCTCGAGCCCGGTTGCGAACGAAGAACAGAACAATTAAATAAGAACTTTGACAGTAGCTAGAAAGCAGAAAAATAAACCTGAATTGCTTTGATTTGCGTGTTACAATGTGTGTTATAAAAAAAAACTTCCCCTTTATATAGTAGGAGAGTTTCATCCCTAGCTAGTACAAATCTAAAAAAGGTAAAATCTTCCTTTCTCGTTAATTACTGATCTGTAACCGATATCGAGCGAGATCTACGCCGTGATATTCGGTTAGGTACGAATATCACGACTCTCTATCCGTCGTGTGTAATCGTTTACCGTATTTCTCGAGGTCTTAAAACTCGTTCTGGGTCCGGGGAGCGTCGCTTTATCATGTACGATGATGAACACATCGTTCACCTTTCATGGATCTCGATATGAAGGGCTCCCAACCTCGATTTCAATCTCGTGCGTCCACGCCCTTCTTCCGTTTTCTTCATCGGAAAATCAGGGTATGCATTATCCCTGATTTTACCCGTATATATTATATCTTGCATTCATATTTTTTATAATTCAAACTTCACAATTTCAGCTTTAGTGTCTTGAAGTTCAAGTTTTTCAATTCAAACTTAAGGCATATCTAAAGTTCAAGTTGTGTAGTTCAGAATTTAGGCTTGTGTTCTGAAATAACTCTTTCTCTAATTCAGACTATTGGAGAAAGAGAAAGAATCTCTCTCTCTCTATATATATATAAATAAAGGAGGGAACACAAAATGTGATTTGGCACCTCTCTTTGGCCAATGATTCTATTTATCTTTTTTCTCCTTTCTTTTGCCTTTTGCCTTTCATTCTTTTCATTTAAATTGTTTAGTAATTGGAAATTGACCATTCTCTATCCTATTTATTACATATCATTATATTTATTTCAGTTACAAAAGAAAAAATTAACAGCTTAGTTTATTGGGTTTCTCTCTCATTTTATTAAATTACTCTATCATTTCTACATTAACGAAATATCATGTTATTTGTTTTCTGAAGTCATGTTCTTCAAATAATTGTGCAACGGTTGCAACAATCAATGTGCTCATAACGAATGCAATTTCAACATACGCCAGTTTATAAAAGGTCATAACAATATAATCTATATATATAATTGTGGTAATTAAAGTAGTAAATCAACACACCACTCTTCCTCTTCATAACTGATCTTACACTCATTTCCTCTGCATAAAGCTTACTGCAAAGAATATATGATATTCGACAAATAAAATTTATTTGAGCAATCTACATGAGAAATTCTGCATTATTGTTTTCTGTCATTCTTCTTATGTAAGTACTGAATTTGTGATTTATTTTCTTCTTATAATTGATTCATTATTTGTAGGACGGAACGGTATTCTTTTCTCTTTCGACGATAGAATAAATTATTCTCACATATGTTTTCCTTATAACTTTTTATTCTTGTAGAAATATATATTATGATAATGTTATTACCTATTTTGAATAACGGTATTCTTTTCTCTTTCGACGATAGAATAAATTATTCTCAAACATGTTTTCCTTATAACTTTTTATTCTTGTAGAAATATATATTATGATATTGTTATTACCTATTTTGAATTATAAGAAGAAATAGAAACACATCAGTTATGTGTTTCATCTACTTCGTTGAGTTGGATTGCCTATTATTTTTTATTTTTTTGTTTTGCAGGTATGATACAAATGATCTGGAGCAAGCATTTTGAAGAAGTATTCTTTCCTTATAAAGTTTGATTTTTCTAGAAGTATTTTGATAATTGTAACTTTTTGGGTATCATTTGTTAATTGTTAGTAGGCAAACAAATCATAGCTCTAAGCAAATACTGCTACTTTTCAAAGTTAGTCTTTTGTTGTAGATTCTGCCCTTATATATCCCTTTTTGATCAATTTCTATGGTGACAATAATGGTGTTTTCATACCAAATGTTGAGATGATCAATTAATTGCAAGAGAATAATGGCACCTAAGAAACTTACGACTGAATTAATTGATGAACTCTATACATGAGTTTTCACGTAGAAAATTTTAATGTATATTAGAATATAGAAAACTTTCTCTACCTTCTAATTTTCATAATTTTATACTCATTATTATATTAAATTAGCTTTATAAATTCTCTACCTTATTGTTTGATCATTTCTCTTTCTATTATTAAATACATTACATATTTTTAATGCAATAGTTTTCAAACATTATCGATCATTCCAATCACACATTAATATAAAAGAAGATGTATCATGCTTAGTAAGTACTTGACATGTGAGATCGACACAACCAAGTCAGACAATATAATAAAATAAATACCTTTTACATGGGCTAAGCACATAAAAAAATAATGGCTACAGAAAAATGTCCACCCTTATGTTGTTAGTAGTAACTTCTATAACATTTTTTTTTAAAAAATCATTATATAATATTTTAAAATCATTATTATCATCATCATCATTCTGTGTTTGAAGCCTTATATATATTAGGTAGATATTTAAAAGTTTTGCTTATTTATCATTGTTTTTTATTGTAGCTGACATGATGTATGTTGTTCACTTTATGTTATGGCCTCAACTAAGAGCCTGATACAGGATAAAGTTTTCATCTTCAGATGAGGCCTTAATCTACTCTTAAACAATTTAATTGAATTGCCATTGACTAAAGAAGTCACAATCATGCATTTTTACATCATCTTTCTCTATTGATCATTTTCTTTTTGTTATTTGAAGGTGTTCTCATCTATAGTAAGGTATGATTGAAATATTATCCCGTTAACAACATTTCTTACGAAAGGTAAATATCTTCCAAGCAAGCATCAGTGTCGCAAAACGCAATCCTCACATTGCTCAAATACATCAGACAATTACTCATAAGATGGTCTTGAATGCTCAAGTTTGTAGTTTTTCATTTAATTTTTTGCTTTTGTAAAAAAGTCGATTTTCTATTAGAAAAATTTATGAAATTCTCATTTAACTATTTTTTTAAATTCTTTTTACAACCGCGCTTTCACTAGTAAGGAGAATAAAAAGAAACTCAGCAATTTGATGTAATCTAATTTGATGTAATCTTCTAACATTTTGGTGACTAAAACATTGCATATGTTTATAAAATTGTATCCTTAAGTTTGAACTATGTAATTCAAACTTCAATTGCCACTCCTGTGAGAATAAGGTGGCGGAGCTTATACAATTGGAGAGACATACTTGATTGCGAGATGAAAATCTTCATTGATGTGGATATTAAGAAGAAAACATAGCACAAGAGAAGGGGGTAGTTGCGCAGAAGAAGCAAGAAGAAGAAGAAGAGAAGCGCACGATGGCCTCTTTTTAAGTGTGGCTAAACATTAAATAATTTACGGATCTCGATTAAAATTTAACTAGCGTTTCGACATAAATTTGGTTAAAACTTGAAAAATGAGTTTTTGAAATTGTGTTAAAAAATATTTTTGAAAGTTGAAATTGTGCTTGGACATGTATTTTATTTGATAAAAGTTGAAGTTTTGTGAGTGGAAGAAAAATTCACCCGAAAACTACTCTAAACCAATTTTTGGGAACTTGCAAATTTTTTTTAAAAAATATTTCTCGAAAACTGATCATATTCTATGAACAAAATTATTTTCGATTTTTTTCCAAAACAAGCCGCCAAAATTTACGACCAAACGGGTCCTTAAACAATGGCCCAAATATGACTTCTAGGGTAGAGAAAATGACCCTCTATAGCCCCTCAAAATTTTAATAGCCCATGTTCTTCCCATTGACACGAAATGGCCCTCCGGCCCAAACATATTATATCTAATAGCCCGAAATATCTATTTTATATATTTTTTGTATATTGATAGTCTATTATATATATTTTTTGTATAGTGACAATCTATTTTATATATTTTTTTGTATAGTGACAGTGTATTTAGTATATATTTTGTATAGTTACAGTCTATTGTATATAAATTGTATAGTGACAGTCTATTTAGTATATTTTTATATATTGACAATTTATTTTGTATATATTTTTATATAGTGATAGTCTATTTTGTATATATTTTGTAATATACCAATATTCAAAAGAAATGCTCTCCGGTTTAATACATAGTCTAAAAATGTAAGACATGGGGTCTACCTCTACATTGGTCAAACTTTTGGGACTACTACTTGATTTGGAGTGATTTTTTTTCTTCTCTTTAAGTTGAAGGTTTCAAGAATTGAATATAAAATTTGTCAAATCTCAGGAGTTGTAGTATTAATACTAATGGTGTCCGGGCTCCAGCTTCGACCTCATCACAAATCGTGAAATCGAAATCATAACCCAGTCAGTCTAACCCACTGTGCTCGATCTCGTTGGCTTTGGATCTGGACGGAAACTCAAACACCAACGACCCTCCATTAAATACGACGACTTTTTCTTCTCGTTTTATTTATAATTTTTGGGGTTTTTGATATTATGAAAATCTAGAACTAAAAGATGGTTTGCTTGCTATTTGGATTTCGGCAGATCTAGCCGGTATATAGCTTTTCCAGCGACCGTGAATATTTCGGCCACTGATGCGATCGGTGAAATTTTTCGGCTAAACCATTTCAGGCCGGACATCATTTCTCAAGCGAACATGTGTTTGTTTGTGGACTGTTGTAACTATGAATTTGTTATGCTGGAGATTTAATTTTTTTTTTTAAGATCCATTTTTATATAGTTATGCAGGTGCTTGTGGGTCAGATGTATAATTCGGTGGCTAGCCACTAGAATTATGTTTGGGTTATAAAATGTATATTGTAATTTAGGATATCGGGTGTTATAAGTTTGGCATAAATGAATTTTGCTCTCTAGGGCACTTCGCCCCAAGCTTAAAGGGGCTTTCAGATGCAATCATCGTGTAAAGCCTATTCTGAATTCAAGCCCAAGAATGGTATGGGCTTTGAAAAGCATGAAGATGAGAAGGTTAAGAGATAATCTAACAAAGAAAGAAAACTAAATGGAAAATTGACACAGGATGTATAGTAGGAATTGATAAATGTTTAAGGGCTTCTGACATAATTGGCCGTCCGGCCCAAACGTTTGACAATCGCTAGCCAATATTCAATATAACACTTTGTAGTCCAAAATATATTTACATCGGCTAACATGTGAAAAGTGAAACTCAGCGAGTAGTTTGAACACCTGAAATCCCTTTTCGAGAATCACTTAAAGGGCTTAAAGCTACAAATTAAGTCCTTTAACCAATTAAGTGCTGTTCGGTTTTAACTAACTACTCTAATGAGATGTGCTGGAGAGATGCCCTGTCCCAAACTTAAATCCAGCCACTGCTTCCTAATAATTTCATTGAGATATATATAAGACAACTTTAATTTAATTTATATCCGTACAACTAAAATTCTATATCTTTGTGATACGACAAATAATAATAGTTTTATTATTAGATCTTAGATTACAATATTGGCGCGAGTACAGTGTTGTTTTTATAGTATCAGTAACTTGTTGATTACCGAAACTCAGACATCTGATCCTTCCTCCCATACTCTTCCTTTTTTGTACTCAAGATTTCATCTTTTAACGTGATCTTCACGTGAAACATCTCTTTTCTCCTTCAATACTTTGGGATAAACCCAGGATAGTTAGTGACGCGATTATTATATTTCTCAATGTAGTTAAGACGAAACTAATTTGAGGATTGAATTTCTCATGAATTAAAAATCCCCAGATTTAATATCCTGTCTAATGTACCATTTAGGTGAATTTTTTATTTAATTTGCTAATTCTATATGTCATGATGCATTTGTCGGATCTAATTTTTGGCACAAACCGAATTTAAGTTACCTCAAGTTTCCTTCATCACCCACTTCCAATACTCAAATCTCCATAGGCTTTCACCTGTTTTTTTATCCAACGCACTTTCTAACACTTTTTTTCTTTTTAAACATATATGTTCATCCCTCCCTATATTACAATAAATATTATAATTTTGACTATAATTTAAATTATATTCTTCAAGTATTGGTAGTTTGGGGATGAGAATTTGGTTTTCAAAGTTTTGTTGCAGATGAAGAAAATAAGAATAAAGCCATGCTAGTGTATAAACAACTTTTATAAATACGTTTGAAATACACTAAGAATACATTGCTAAACTCAGAAAATATTGTATATAAAATATTTATATACTGCATAACAGTAAATATACACCTTCTATACATATTTAACGGTTTATATACAATTTTTATACAAAAATATATTTGCACAATATGTATCATTTGTGTATAAATTATGTATAAAAATGTATATACACCTTTATACATTGTGAAGCAAAATGTACCTTTTCCTTACATCGTAAAACAGTCTACACTTTGGATATACAAAAGTACTCAGAATACACTAATGATACATTAGGGATACGATACACTGAAAAATACAGGATACACTTTATATAATTTCTTTAAACTATCTAATAGTCTATATATATTCTTTATAAGCACATTGTTATATAGAATGCAATATATATACATATAACAATGTAAATATAATTTTTATATATGTATTGTGTATATACAACTTTATATGAAATTATACTTGTAACTTCCACCACCATTAAAATCTCAACCCACTACAAATACCCACTTCAAGAGTTCTTTACTTACAAAACACCGCTTGGACCCGAAAAAGAAGAAAAAAAAAGAGAAGAAGAAGATGATGAAGAAATAATCACACGCATAAAAATAGACTGTCACTGCACAACAAATATACTAAATAGACTGTCGCTATACAAAAAATATAGTAAATAAACTGTCACTATACAATTTATATACAATAGACTGTCACTATACAAAATATATACAAAATAGACTGTCACTATACAAAAAATATATAAAACAGATTGTCATTGTACAATTTATATACAATAGACTGTCACTATACAAAATATATACAAAATAGACTGTCACTATACAAAAAATATATAAAACAGATTGTCATTGTACAATTTATATACAATAGACTGTCACTATACAAAATATATACAAAATAGACTGTCACTATACAAAAAATATATAAAACAGATTGTCATTGTACAATTTATATACAATAGACTGTCACTATACAAAATATATACAAAATAGACTGTCACTATACAAAAAATATATAAAACAGATTGTCATTGTACAATTTATATACAATAGACTGTCACTATACAAAATATATACAAAATAGACTGTCACTATACAAAAAATATATAAAACAGATTGTCATTGTACAATTTATATACAATAGACTGTCACTATACAAAAAATATACTAAATAGGCTGTCACTATACTAACATTATAAAAAATAGATTGTCACTATACAAAATAGACTGTCACTATATAAAAAATATACAAAATAGATATTGCGGGCTATTAGATATAATATGTTTAGGCCGGAGGGACATTTTGGATATATGGAAAAAAACATAGGCTATTAAAATTTTGAGTGGCTATAAAGGATCATTTTCTCAATTTTTAATCTTAGATTACGTTTGACAAAGGCAACCCAAAAAATTTGGAATAGCTAGACCCTACCCAACAAACTAAAAAAATAGGAGAATTTGAATTTTCAACTCCTAATTCATGCCTATACCCTTCAAAAAATTTATTCGTCAAAAAAAAAAAAAAGTCTGGTCATTCGTCAAATATTTCCCGATACATAAGGATTTTATCTCTCATGCCCCTTTTCACTTCCTTTTGCATCAATATCTTCTTCAATTTAGAGCTAGCTAAAGCTTTGTATTCTTACGTTGTTAGCAGCTTTAGTAACAAAGAAATTGACAACAAAACGAAATCTGTATTTCTCTAGCTAAGTGACTTTTTAAATTATTGTTTAGCTTGTTTGAAACTTTAGTACCCTAAATATGACCTGTTTATTTAGATCTCCAACAAGTATTGTCCACTATTTGCAATGATTGTATAACTTTTTTTAAACAAGGAATTTCTGTTTCTTTTAAAATAATAGAGCACTGCATCTGAATTCTAGTGGAGTAGTAAAGAGCATGACTAAGAGCGGCAAGTGGGCTGGTTCGGGCCCGCGGGCTAAGTGGTCCGGGATCGGTAGGATCGTTAGAGGTGAATTTGGACCGGTCTCGTGGGCCGGTTCTTGCCTGGGAACCGTTTGGCCCACCAAGAGATCGGGATCGGACTGGTTCTTTGGCGAGCCAAACAGGCCCAACTGTTTTTTTTTTTAAAAGAACTAGCCGTTTGACTATTTAAAAAAGAGTTGTTGGGCTTTAAAAAATAGCCATTTAACCCCCAACTTAGTTTTAACCCCAAACTTTTTATAATTATACTTTTTTCCTATTTTCAACTATAAATACCCCCTCATTCTTTCATTTTCTTACAAAATCAATATCAATCTATTACAATCTCTCTCTAATTTTCTTCTCAATGGTGGTATTAGCATCTTTTTGTGCTCATTCCATAGGGGGAGGAAGACTAAGAAAAATATTGCCATATTTTTTATTGCTATAATAAAATTACAAGGCATTGCTTTGAATATCTTTTTATAATATTTTTGTCTTTAAATTTGAATTAAAAAATTAGGTCACAATTCTATAATAAATTTACAAGGCATTGTCTTAAAATTGTTTTAACATCTTTTTATTTCTAATTTCTATTTAGCCACTTAGCACACGGGCCCGACTCGTTTAGTCCGGGACTATGAGTTCGTGAGCCCGGTCCCGATCCCGAACCAGTTCCTACAAAAAGATCATTTAGCCTGGGACCGTTAAGTCCGTTTATTTAAGGATTGGAACCGGCCCGAGATCGCGACCCACGAGACCGGCCCACTTGCCGCCCCTAAATGACAGTACTACTATTTTTCATTCTTTTCCTAAGTACTTATAACCCAAACCATTGCTCAGCATAACTCTAGGAGCAGTTAGATTGAGCATTTTTTTTACACTATTAGGTAAAATTTACATACAATAGTAATTGTTCATGAAAAATTTCAATCTAAATACTAGTTTATGAGATTTACAGGTTTCTTCTTACGGATGCAGAGCTGATGCAACCACGACTTGATTCACCAAAAATCGAGAGTTCTCACGATACGAACGAATTCCCTTTTTCACGGCCTAAAGATGCAGAGTAGTTTAATTCTCTTAGCAAACCCTACCTGTCATATCTGGGTGGAAAAAACGTATCTTTTTCAATAATTATAATGGTATATTTATATGTTATAATTAAGTAGAGTTTAGGAGGAGGACAAACTAATGGCTAGGGGTGCCAATGGTTCGGTTCGTCCGGTTATTTTATAAAATTGGTACCATATCAATTTTTCGGTTATTCTATTATGTATAATCAAAATTAGACTTTTCGAAACCGTCCCAATCATGTCGGTTTCTTGGTTCGGTTAATTTTCGGTATTTTTTTTAAATATCATGTAAAATTCACCAGTAGAAGTAGAATGCAATAACATACGTTTTTTTTATAGGACTTAGCAAAACTCTGTAGACATTTTTACCGTTTAAAGGGTGATGAATTAAAAAAAAATAAAAGATGGCTAGTGTATAGATCCATCAATTATTCTACAACAACGTAAAAGAAACCAAGCAAAGACTAAAAAAATATAAATCACACGAGTGGAAAGATATTAACCAAGCTGAGACTCAAGAATAAAGTTTATAGAAGATTAAATATTTAAAAAGATAAATCTAAATTATATGAAAGGAAACATATTCAATACAGTGCAGTTTGCTACCCATTATCGCTAGAATACTTTGTGTCTTGCTAATAAAGATACTTGAAATAACTTAGTTTAAGTAGATGTAGCATAATAGGTTTTAGGAATTAGTATTTTGAGTTTAATTACTTGTTGGCTTGTAATAGTTTGCATAATTCCAAGGTCCAAAGAAAAATTTAATGCATTATTATTATTTTAAAACTTACTAGATAAATATATTTTTCACATGTAAAATTTATTTGGTACGGTTCGGTATTTTTTCGGTTTATTTTTATAAAATAAAAAACCTACCCTAATTATCGGTGCGGTTATAGATTTATATAAAATCCTACGATTTCTTAAAAAGAAACCTAAAAATCAGTTCGGTGCGGTACAATTCGGTCGGTTTTCGAATATATATACACCCCTGGTAATGGCCTAATTAGTATTAGTCCATTAGTTTTCCAATATCATTTTCCAACAGTTCGTACCAAAACTAATACTACTATGTGATACCTAAAAAAATAGAGTTAGAGCATGTAATAATCAGTTAAATTACACTAGTAATGTAAACATTTTTAATACTTACACTATCAGTATACAGAGGTGGAGCCAGAATTTGAACTTTAAGAGTTCAGAATTGTAATCATTTTAAGTTACTAGGTTCTAAATTAACAAGTTATACATATTCAATGAATTTCTTATGACAAATATACATGATTTGAACAAAAGTTACTGGGTTCGACCGAAATCGCATCCCGCACTCCACCTCCGTCCCTGTCAGTATACATAACTTCAATTCCAATACTATAGCAGAGGGAGGCGAGTCCAAACGCACCTTTATATGAGACTTAATCATTCTAAGTGCAAGGTTCGACCTTTAAGGTTTTTTTGCTTCTTTTTAATTCATTTTCTTTGGGTTTCTTTAAGTGGATGCACATAATGTGTACAAAGTTTCCCGGAAGCTTTGTCGAGAAAGATGTTTATATTGGTGGCGGAAATCAAGAGTGGAGTCAGAGGGACACAAAAAGGGTTCAACTGAAACTCCTTTATAGAAATTACACTATGTAAATATATAGCTAATTTTTTTATTTATATATAAGTTGTTGAATTTCCTTAAACTCTACTTAAGGGAATTCCCTGAACTAAGAGTGCTTTCTTATCATAGTAGAAACCGCTGTAAAGAAAAAGAATTCTTTTTGTACCCCCAATACATCTTGCATGCATATAGTCTCGTGATAAAATGAAAATCTGTATGTTCAATTTGAATCGATCTCAATGGATCCCTCGTTACTGCCCAGAGGAGAAGAATAGATAGGGATGACAGGATTTGAACCCGTGACATTTTTTTTCCAAAACAAAGGCGCTATCAAACTGCGCTACATACGCTTCATGGTCTACAACAGGGTCATTGTAGAGAATCCCTGCCCACCACTCTCCCTATAGGTCGAGCCTCCTTTTCAGTCGCCCTTTACATCGTTATTTTTTTTCATAGATATCTAATTTATCTTGCCATTTATTATTTTTTGGTCTTTGTTGATTTATATACTCATTATCATCCCGCCGCTCCAACCAACGAATCTTCTTTTAATCTCCTTGTTTAAATTCCTAACTCTGCTACTCGTGGAAACAAAGTTGGTTGGCAATATGGGACACAGATCAACGAGTTCATATTTATATTGCTTTCGATTTAAATTATATTGCTTTCGATTTAAATTATATATGTATATAGTAAACACAAAACTGGCCATAGGCCAATTAAATTTTCCAATCCCACTGCCAAATGGTGTTAATAAAAGCATGAAAAAGCTATAGGTCACCACGTCCATGTGCATGTGCGCAAGAATATATGTTATATGTATACGGTCGAAATAGATTTCAGCCTTGGCATATCCGATATGGTTCGAAGGGTGATGTATCGAAGTAAGATCCCGAAGGGGGGACGAACTAACCTCGAACCCGGGGAGGCCGGTCCGTGTCGAGATCGATATCATAATCAAACTCGAATAAGAATCGAACCATGATGCAGGGTAGACCTATCGTGCTGATAATCCAAAGACCAACCAACATTGACCTGGAATAAATTCGGGGGCTCGAACCAGGATCGGGCTCGAACCAAGATCACAAGTTCGAGCCGAAATCAAGCTCGAACCAAAATCGAGGATTCTAAGCAAGATCGAGCTCGCAGACAAAAGCTGTTGCAATCCCACTGGAGAGAATCTTGGCAGAAATTATGGAAAAGCTGAATTATCATGTGTCTCCCACTGAATGTTTATTTTATTATGCTTGGAGCCGAATCCCTCCACTATAAAAGGGCTTGGTTATCATTTCTGTAGGACAAGTTTTTCTGAGACTTACATTGTAATAAAAGTACTATATTCCTCTACAGTAAAGAATCGCTCTTTCAGTTTCTTAGATTGATTCTATTTGTCAAATCCTAAGGTTCAATGTTCTTGATAACCTTATCTAGATTGCATTCTCTCCAATCTATATTTACGTTTTATTTATCCTTGCATTTTTGTATCAAGTTACGCCACATATCCTCGGAACTGCGTATAAATTCAACTATATCCATTTTTCGGGTAAACAGTTTGGCGCCCACCATGGGGCCGAGGATAACAGTGGTCATTTGATACAAATCTGAAAAACACGCCATTGTGCTTTGCACTTATTTTCGAAAATATCTTGAATTTAGGGTTAGCTACGAATAACCACCGATCGAATGTCTTCACCGATCGATTACGAAGCCGGCCTTCAAGATGAAACCAACAACTTGGCACCCGAGGCTCGAATCGAAGTACCCAAAATTCGAGCCGAAATACCACTGGATGTCAATTTACAAATAGCTTTGGAGGCGAACCAGCGTTACGAACCGGAAAGAAGCATTCAGGGCGGTACTCAATCCGTAGCCCGAGACACCCAAATCCCAGGGGAAATCGGGGCCAGCTTACGTATGATCTTCGAGATGCTGCAAGCCCAACAAGTAGCGATAGCTCAGCTACAGAGCCAAACTCGCGCACAAAGCAGGCCGGTTTTCAATCCACTTCGAGAAGTCACCCCCAGAACAGTGCCTGCCATAGTGAAATCTAACGAGCAAGAATGGGGGACTACTCCCGGAATTACTAAATTACTCGAGGAACTCACAAAACGAGTCGAAGTCAACGACAAAAAGGTGGAAACGTATAATGCCAGGGTCAAACAAATCCCGGGGGCTCCACCAATGATAAAGGGGCTTGATTCGAAAAAATTCATACAAAAGCCTTTTTCGTCGAGTGCGGCACTGAAGCCAATCCCCAAAAAATTTTGTATGACCGAAATTTCCAAATATAACGGTACGACCGATCCTAACGAACATGTCACCTCTTACACATGTGCCATAAAAGGCAACGATTTGGAAGACGATGAGATCGAATCCGTGCTGTTGAAAAGGTTCGGGGAGACCCTCTCGAAAGGAGCTATGATCTGGTACCACAATTTACCGCCGAATTCCATCGATTCTTTTGCCATGTTAGCAGATTCATTCATAAAGGCACATGATGGTGCCATAAAGGTTGCAACGAGGAAATCAGACCTCTTCAAAGTAAAGCAAAGGCAGGGTGAAATGCTGAGGGAATTCGTATCCCGATTTCAAATGGAACGCATGGAATTACCTCCGGTCACAGACGACTGGGCCGTACAAGCCTTCACCCAAGGGTTGAGCGAGCTAAGTTCGATAGCATCACATCGGCTGAAACAAAATTTGATCGAGTATCCAGCGGCAAGTTGGGCAGATGTGCACAACCGATATCAATCAAATATTAGGGTCGAGGATGATCAGTCGGGAGCCCCGTACGGACCCATTCATCAGAACAGGACAGTTATTAATCAAAAGCAGATCGACAAAGAACAAAGGGCGAACAGAGACCGATATCGACCATACGTTGCTGATCAGGTGAACAACGGTTCAGCACGCAACGCAGTTCGGAACAATCGAAAGATTGATCGAGGACAAAATTCTCAGGGGATTATGAGTAAGAGCGGCTTCGATAAATATGCCGATCCTATAGAAGCACCTCGATTATCAGAATATAACTTCAGTGTTGGTGCATCCGCTCTCGTGTCGGCCATCGGATGCATCAAAGACACTAAATGGCCTCGAAAAATGCAGACCGATGCTGCCCGAAGAACTCCCAATCAAACGTGCGAATATCATGGTACCCATGGCCATAGAACGGAAGATTGCAAGCAACTAAGAGAGGAAATAACTCACTTATTTAACAAAGGGCACATTCGGGAGTTTCTGAGTGATAGGGCAAAGATCCATTTTAGAAGTAGGGATTTCAGCAAGCAAAACGATCAAGAAGAACCGCAGCACGTCATCCACATGATCATTGGCGGCATCGATACCCCTCGGGGGCCAATGCTTAAACGCACTAAAACATCGATGGTGAGGGAAAAGCAATCTCGGACTCAAGATTACGCACCCATGGGGACTCTGTACTTTGATGATGAAGCTGCAGAGGGGGTCATCCAACCTCACAACGACGCACTGGTAATATCTGTACTCGTGAATAAAACTAAAATTAAGCGTGTGTTAATCGATCCAGGTAGCTCGGCCAACATCATCCGATTGAAGGTAGTGAAGCAGCTCGGCCTACAAGATCAGATCGTACTCATAACTCTGGTCCTAAACGGGTTCAATATGGCATGCGAAACCACCAAAAGTGAGATAGTCCTACCAATAAACGTGGCCGGAACCATCCATGAAACAAAGTTTCACGTGATCGAAGGCGATATGAGATATAACGCCCTTTTCGGAAGGCCATGGATCCACAACATGAGAGCTGTGCCTTTGACCCTACACCAGGCCCTCAAATTCCCGACGTCGGGAGGTGTCAAAATGGTGTACGGAGAACAACCAGCCGCGAAAGAAATGTTCGCTGTTGACGAAGCTAAACCTGTGTCCTCACTTTCTCCGATTAAAGGATCGGGCCCGGAAGGAGAACGGGACACCAAATAGCAACCACAGACATCGGCTTCTACCCAGCCAGACAACCAGAAAATCGAAGAGGATGGGGATCAAAGGGTCCCTCGATCTTTCATGATTCCCGATGACTCCAACGCCACAAAATCAACGATCGAGGAGCTAGAGCAAGTCATATTAATTGAGCACTGGCCCGAGCGAAAGGTATACTTGGGAACGGGGTTGAGCCCTTAACTCAGGAAGAAACTCGCTCAATTTCTTATCGATAACATCGATTGTTTTGCCTGGTCCCATTTAGATATAATAGGTATCCCGCCGGACATAACGACACATCAGCTAAGTTTGGACCCCAGGTTCAGACCGGTGAAGCAAAAGAGAAGACCCCAATCTGATAGAAAGCATGCATTCATAAAGGACGAGATAACCAAGCTTCTCAAAGTAGGGTCCATTCGGGAGGTGAAATATCCCAAATGGTTAGCCAACGTAGTTGTAGTCCCTAAAAAAGGGACAAACTTAGAATGTGCGTGGACTATAAGGATTTGAACAAAGCATGCCCCAAAGATTCCTTTCCGCTGCCTAATATCGATCGCATGATCGATGCCATGACTGGCCATGAGATCCTCATTTTTCTCAATGCCTATTCCGGGTATAATTAAATACAGATGAACCCGGAGGACCAGGAAAAGACTTCATTTGTCACCAAATATGGAACGTATTGTTATAATGTGATGCCCTTCGGGCTAAAACACGCAGGGGCTACTTACCAATGCCTAGTAAATAAAATGTTCAAAGAACAAATAGGAAAATCAATGGAAGTTTATATTGATGACATATTAGTTAAGTCCCTGCGCGCAGAGGACCATTTAACTCATTTATAGGAAACGTTCGAGATTTTAAGGAAATACAACATGAAGCTCAACCCCGAGAAATGTGCTTTCGGGGTCGGTTCGGGCAAGTTCCTCGGCTTCATGGTGTAATATCGGGGAATAAAGATTAACCCCGATAAAATCAAGGCCATCGAAGACATCGTCGTTGTGGACAGCGTGAAGGCCGTACAAAGGCTAACGGGTCGGATTGCCGCCTTAAGCCGGTTCATCTCAAGATCATCTGATTGAAGTCATAAATTTTTCTCTCTACTGAAAAAGAAGAACAATTTTTCTTGGACCTCGGAGTGCCAACAAGCATTAGAAGAACTAAAGCGATAGCTATCAAGCCCACCACTGCTTCATACTCCAAAAACAGATGAGAAACTTTGTTTGTACTTGGAAGTATCAGAAGTCGCCATAAGCGGTGTCCTAGTTCGAGAAGAGCAAAGTACGCAATTCCCCGTTTATTATACGAGTCGAACCTTAGGAGAGGCAGAAACTAGATATCCGCTCCTAGAAAAATTGGTACTTGCACTGATAAGCGCCTCGAGAAAGTTAAGGCCGTACTTTCAATGTCATCCCATATGTGTATTGTCCACTTACCCGCTTTGTAATATTTTTCACAAACCCGAGTTATCAGGCCGACTGGCCAAATGGGCCGTCAAACTCAGTGGGTACGATATCGAATATCAACCCCGCACGGCCATCAAGTCTCACATTTTAGCAGACTTCGTGGCCGATTTCACACCAGCCCTCGTACCCGAAGTCGAAAAAGAACTGTTGAAATCAGGTACATCATCAGGGGTATGGATCCTTTTTATGGACGGGGCTTCGAAGGTAAAAGGGTCCGGGCTGGGCATAGTTTTGAAACCACCCATGGGTAGCACTATTAGGCAATCTATTAAAACTATCAGGTTGAGTAAGAACGAGGCCGAGTATGAAGCCATGATTGCAGGTCTGGAGCTAGCTAGAAACTTGGGAGCAGAAGTCATTGATTCCAACTGCGACTCCTTGCTGGTGGTGAGTCAAGTAAACAAAACCTTCGAAGTTCGAGAAGGTAGAATGCAAAGGTATTTAGATAAACTGCTTATCACTTTGCGCCATTTCAAACAATGGACTTTACGATATGTACCACAGGAACAGAATAATGAGGCCGATGCACTTGTAAATTTGGGGTCGTCGGTCGAGGTAGATGATACAGGCTCGGGGAATGTTGTTCGACTTTCGAGATCGGTCATCGAAGAAGGTCACGCCGAAATAAATTTTACAAGCTTAACCTAGGATTAGAGAAACAAGTATATTGAATACTTGAAAAGCAGAAAACTCCCATCGGACCCTAAAGATTTCAGAACCCTACGGACCAAAGCTGCTCGATTCACGTTGGATTCGGACGAAATGCTGTACCGAAGAATGTTCGATGGACCGTTGGCGGTATGCTTGGGTCCGAGGGATGTCGATTACATCCTACGGGAAGTGCATGAGGGTACTTGCGGGAATCACTCTAGAGTCGATACATTAGTCCGAAAAATAATCAGAGCAGGGTATTATTGGATCGATATGGGCAAAGATGTGAAGGAATTTGTTCGTAAATGTGACAAATGTCAAAGGTTCGCACCGATGATCCACCAGCCCAGAGAGCAACTCCACTAAATCCTATCCCCGTGGCCATTCATGAAATAGGGAACAGATATCGTCGGCCCTCTGCCATCGACCCCAGGTAAAGCCAAATTTATTTTGTTTATGACTGACTATTTTTCTAAATGGGTTGAAGCGCAGGCGTTCGAGAAAATAAGATAGAAAGAAGTTATAGACTTTATTTGGGATCATATCATATACCGGTTCGGGATACCCGTCGAAATAGTAAGTGACAATGGAAAACAATTCATTGGCGGCAAAGTAACAAGATTCCTCGAAGACCACAAGATAAGAAGGATACTGTCGACGCCATACCACCCCACTGGGAATGGGCAGGCCAAATCAACAAACAAGACTGTCATTCAAAACTTAAAGAAGAGGTTGAACGACGCTAAAGGGAGATGGAGAGAAATCCTGCCCCGAAGT
The DNA here is from genome assembly GCA_000715115.1 of Nicotiana otophora. Taxonomy (NCBI): domain Eukaryota; kingdom Viridiplantae; phylum Streptophyta; class Magnoliopsida; order Solanales; family Solanaceae; genus Nicotiana; species Nicotiana otophora. The sequence goes on from AWOL01S0031314.1 coordinate 72,602, forward strand.
CCTTTGGGCATATCGGACAACGTCAAAATCCAGTGCGGGGGCAACCCCGTTCTCCTTAGTATATGGGTCCGAAGCATTGATACCAGTCGAAGTTGGTGAACCCAGTGTCAGATTTCGATTCGCGATGAAATAATCAAATAACGAGGCTATGAATACAAGCCTCGAACTATCGGATGAAAGACGAGAAGCTGCTCTCGTCCGAATGGCCGCCCAAAAGCAGCGAATCAAAAGATATTATAATCGAAGAACCAAGCTCCGCCATTTCAAGCCTGAGGACTTAGTGTTGAGAAAAATTACCATCAATACCCGAAATCCGAATGAAGGGAATCTAGGACCAAATTGGGAAGGACCATATCAGGTACTCGAGGACATCAGAAAGGGGTCGTACAGGATCGGCGTTATAAACGGCAAACAACTATCAAACAGCTGGAATGTATCACATCTAAAACGGTACTATTGCTAAGGTACAACCTTTCCATATTCGTTTATATCTCAAAACTGACCCCTGCAGAAGTCCGAACAAGGGACGGATCTCTCGCTAGAAAGCACGCGTTGCACTCTTTTTCCCTTAGACCAGTTTTATCCCAAATGGGTTTTTCGGCAAGGTTTTTAATGAGGCAACCATTGGTCGTGCAACATTTACGACAATATCCGAGGTCCCGCAAGAAAGTTATTTCACAGCAACAGGGTCCCAATAGGAAAAACTGTAAGAGCCAAATGGTCGAAGCGAACCATGCTCATATAGATTGGCCCGAACCCAGGCGTGTAATAACCGTGCGAAGAAAGTTCTCTTTTTTATCGGCATCTTATATCCAATGAAAATTCCTCTATTTTGAGATTTATTGTGCAATCAGAATTAAGATACAATTCGATCATTAAGCCTACGGGATACATTACTTCGAGTTCGAATCATTCACTCGACCAAGCCTACGTGCTATTTTTATTTCGAGTTCGAGCAAACACTCACTCGACCATTAAGCCTACGGGCTACGTTACTTAGAGTTCGAATCATTCACTCGACCAAGCCTACGTGCTATTTTTATTTCGAGTTCGAGCAAACACTCACTCGACCATTAAGCCTACGGGCTACGTTACTTAGAGTTCGAATCATTCACTCGACCAAGCCTACGGGCTATTTTTATTTCGAGTTCGAGCAAACACTCACTCGACCATTAAGACTACGGGCTACATTAATTCGAGTTCGAATCATTCACTCGACCAAGCCTACGGGCTATTTTTATTTCGAGTTCGAGCAAACACTCACTTGACCATTAAGCCTACAGGCTACATTACTTCGAGTTTGAATCATTCACTCGACCAATCCTACGGGATATTTTTATTTCGAGTTCGAGCAAACACTCACTCGAACATTAAGCCTACGGGCTACATTACCTCGAGTTCGAATCATTCACTCGACCAAGCCTACGGGCTATTTTTATTTCGAGTTCGAGCAAACACTCACTCGACCATTAAGTCTATGGGCTACATTAATTCGAGTTCGAATCATTCACTCGACCAAGCCTACGGGCTATTTTTATTTCGAGTTCGAGCAAACACTCACTCGACCATTAAGTCTATGGGCTACATTAATTCGAGTTCGAATCATTCACTCGACCAAGCCTACGGGCTATTTTTATTTCGAGTTCGAGCAAACACTCACTCGACCATTAAGTCTATGGGCTACATTAATTCGAGTTCGAATCATTCACTCGACCAAGCCTACGGGCTATTTTTATTTCGAGTTCGAGCAAACACTCACTCGACCATTAAGTCTATGGGCTACATTAATTCGAGTTCGAATCATTCACTCGACCAAGCCTACGGGCTATTTTTATTTCGAGTTCGAGCAAACACTCACTCGACCATTAAGTCTATGGGCTACATTAATTCGAGTTCGAATCATTCACTCGACCAAGCCTACGGGCTATTTTTATTTCGAGTTCGAGCAAACACTCACTTGACCATTAAGCCTACAGGCTACATTACTTCGAGTTTGAATCATTCACTCGACCAATCCTACGGGATATTTTTATTTCGAGTTCGAGCAAACACTCACTCGAACATTAAGCCTACGGGCTACATTACCTCGAGTTCGAATCATTCACTCGACCAAGCCTACGGGCTATTTTTTTTTCGAGTTCGAATCATTCATTTGACTAAGCCTATGGGCTACATTAATTCGAGTTCGAATCATTCACTCGACTAAGCCTACGGGCTATATTAATTCGAGTTCGAATCATTCACTCGACTAAGCCTACGGGCTACATTTTCGAGTTCGAGCAAACACTCGCTCGACCATTACGCCCACGGGCTATATTTCTTCAAGATCGAATCATTGACAATTAATAGGCCTAAATGGCTACATTGCCCCAAGTTTGAGTAAATGCTCGCTCAGTTACAGAGGCTACGAGGTCAAAATTTGATTAGGTTATTTAAAACATTGTGGCAACATTCATAAGGCGAATAAAGTCCTCGCAAGACGGGAAACAAAAATAGAAGCAAGTCGGCAAAATGGGAGATATGTCTATACACAAATTTATCTGCATGGATGATTACAACGTAAAAACTAAGAACTAAATTTCTCGACCGGGAGCGGTCTCTTCTTTATCAGGTTCCCTCCCCATTTTCGAATCCGCTCTTGCTCCCATCGTCGTCGTCATCACTATCAGAAACCAGAGCTTCAGCATCAACTTCGAGTTCTTTTGCCCTTTTTATCTCTTCAGCGAGATCGAAGCCGCGAGCATGAATCTCCTCGAGAGTTTCCCTTCTGGATCGGCACTTAGCAAGTTCGGCGACCCAATGCGCTTGACTATCAGCGGATTCGGCTGCCTCTCTTGCCTGGACTTGGGCAGCTTCAGCATCGGCCCGATAGATGGCCACGAGCGCATCCGCATCGGCCTTAGCCTTTTCAGCATCAGATTCGGCCTTGGCGAGTACAGAGGCCAACCGAGCCTCAAGCTCCTCAATTCTTCTTGCTTGAACCAGGCCTGTTTCCTTCATTTTCTGAAGTTGGGTTTCGGACAATGATAACTGGGCTCGAGCAGTCTCTTTTTCTGCAGCAAAGCGGCCCATACCTTCTTTCCACCGCAAGGACTCCATCCTTATCACGTCGACCTCCTCACGAAGCTTCCCGATCATCTCGATTTTTTGCTGTAGCTGTGAGACCGAAATGTTAGCTATCATTCCGATATCAAGCCCATAGGCGTTCAAAAGCATCATTACCTACTCAGACAAATCATTATGATCTCGATAAGCCTTGGCCAGCTCAGCTCGGAGGTCTTTTATTTCCTCCTCTCTCTACCCTAAGGAAAGTCTAAGGGAGTTCCTCTCGTCAGTAGCGCGGTGTAGGTCGGCCGCGTATCGATGCAGCTCATTCTGGGAACGCGAACATTGTTCTCGATGGACTGCCGCTGCCTACAAATAAACAAGAAGCGAAGTTAACAAACAACGAACATAAATACAGTACCGCAAAATAATTTGAAAGGCTCACCTGATTCAAAGCCTGCCACAATCCGTGAAAAAGATCCGATTCATCACCGGCAACGTCCTCAATACTGGTAAACAGGTCACGAAATAGATCTTCTTCATCGTGAGGCCTGTCTAGATCGAGGGCTCCCAGATCTTGAGCTTCCCGAATCACCCCTGCGGAAAAGACGGGAAAGGTAGGCGAATCCTCGATCGCTGCTGCCCCAAATGACTCGCTTGGAGCGTTCCCCTCGGCTCGGAGGGGTTCGAGGGGCTCTTCGATCGTAACCCCTGCCGGTTGACTCCGATGAGAGGTATTTTTGACATTCGATAGTTCGGGGACTCTACCTAAATCTTTCTCCGGTATATCTTTAGTTCGAGGCGGAGCCTCATAGAGCATCATCGATCCAGCCAGCAATGAGGCATCGGTGGCTCTCTTCGTTCGGACCGCCAGCAAGGACTCATTATTCTCTTCTTCTTCTTCTTCTTCTTCTTCTTCTTCTTCTTCTTCTTCTTCTTCTTCTTCTTCATCTTCATCCCTTAGACGCAGAACGGATTCCACGGTCAAAGGAATGAAATTCTTGTTCGGCTTACGAGCCGTCCTCTTCTTCGGTTTTGGATATTCGGGAACCGAGGCTCTCTTCCTTTTATTTTCCTTCACCGACTTTGGGACAGAGGTCGAAACATCCTCCTCATTGGACAGTGGCCTCAAGACCGCGTCTTTACCTAAACCTGCATATGGGAAACCTTATAAAAAATATTTTGAGAAATGCCTCGTTCGAATCATCAGAGTCCGAGAAATCAGCTTACCGTGATTTTTGGCCTCCCAACGACCCTTTGACAAATCACGCCATGAGCGCTCGGCGTATGTGGAGGTCGAAACAAGAGCTTGTACCCAGTTCTTGAGATCGGGAACCGCTCCAGGCATCCAGGGAACCGTTACATCACAAAAGGAGGAGTGTCGATAAGAGAATAAATGGAAGAACAAAATAGAAGCAACAGCAAGATCATACTTACGTTTCATATTCCACTCCTCGGGAAAAAGCATCTTTTCAGTCGGAATCAGGTCCGAAGTCCTTACTCGAACGAACCTGCCCATCCAACCCCGGTCCCTGTCCTCGTAAATACTCGAGAACAGAGCCTTGGTAGCCCGACGCTGGAGTTTTATTAACCCTCCTCGAAAAAGTCGGGGACGGTACAACCGGATAAGATGATCGAGGGTGAACGACATCCCCTTGATTTTGCTCACAAAATATCGGATCAGGATAACGATCCGCCACAAAGANCCAAATGACTCGCTTGGAGCGTTCCCCTCGGCTCGGAGGGGTTCGAGGGGCTCTTCGATCGTAACCCCTGCCGGTTGACTCCGATGAGAGGTATTTTTGACATTCGATAGTTCGGGGACTCTACCTAAATCTTTCTCCGGTATATCTTTAGTTCGAGGCGGAGCCTCATAGAGCATCATCGATCCAGCCAGCAATGAGGCATCGGTGGCTCTCTTCGTTCGGACCGCCAGCAAGGACTCATTATTCTCTTCTTCTTCTTCTTCTTCTTCTTCTTCTTCTTCTTCTTCTTCTTCTTCTTCTTCTTCATCTTCATCCCTTAGACGCAGAACGGATTCCACGGTCAAAGGAATGAAATTCTTGTTCGGCTTACGAGCCGTCCTCTTCTTCGGTTTTGGATATTCGGGAACCGAGGCTCTCTTCCTTTTATTTTCCTTCACCGACTTTGGGACAGAGGTCGAAACATCCTCCTCATTGGACAGTGGCCTCAAGACCGCGTCTTTACCTAAACCTGCATATGGGAAACCTTATAAAAAATATTTTGAGAAATGCCTCGTTCGAATCATCAGAGTCCGAGAAATCAGCTTACCGTGATTTTTGGCCTCCCAACGACCCTTTGACAAATCACGCCATGAGCGCTCGGCGTATGTGGAGGTCGAAACAAGAGCTTGTACCCAGTTCTTGAGATCGGGAACCGCTCCAGGCATCCAGGGAACCGTTACATCACAAAAGGAGGAGTGTCGATAAGAGAATAAATGGAAGAACAAAATAGAAGCAACAGCAAGATCATACTTACGTTTCATATTCCACTCCTCGGGAAAAAGCATCTTTTCAGTCGGAATCAGGTCCGAAGTCCTTACTCGAACGAACCTGCCCATCCAA